>JAOUZG010011965.1:538622-611251 GCA_026289955.1 Argiope argentata | reverse complement strand
TATATACTAGCCGCCTTTGGCGACCAGTCGGTTCGCCAGTATGAATGCTCGCTAATATTTTATATAGCTGTGTCTCATGACAGGTTTTTCACCAAAATATTTTTAAACCAAACAAATTTTGATACTCATATAATTCATTTATAGTATTATTTATTATTATTTTCGTCAGATGTTCTGTTCATTGTACTGCTCATCTTTCTCTTTCTATCCGAGCAACAATTGTTCCGGAATTGATATTTTACTTAAATGGTGGAGGGAAAGGTCTAAAATTCTACGTTTTTATAGAATAAGGAGATTCTAATTTTCATAAAGGTAAACACACTAAACAAATAAAGACACAATTGGTTTTCAAGAGATGCGAAAGTTTAAAAACAGCTTGGAAAATGCCGCGCACAGAGGAAATAATGGTCACACACACACCCTTCTTTACTTTTTTTTTCTTTCCTGCCCAGGCTTTATTTTGAGCAGGCATAGATTAAATATCCATACAGACTAATAATAAAAGCAACTATTTTCTTTCTTTTCTAAACATCCCGTTATCTATGAATGAAAACCAACTGACTTCGCTTATTTCTTTCTAAACAAATCATAATTTATTGGGGGAAGGAAATGAAGATTTTTGGCGGGAAAGTAAGAAAAGTGTCGTTTTAACTATTTTCCACGCAGTTTTTTAATTTTTTCTCTCCATAAGTACCATCCTCGTGCCTTAACGAAAATGTTTTAAAAAAATTAGCCGAATCGGTCGAGCCGTTCTCCAGTTTTACGCTTAGCAACGCATTTCGAGTCGCATTTTTATTAGTATAGATATATGAGGAGAGTATGAGTTAATAGTTGGTAAAAAAAAACGATAGAGTTTAGTCAATAATTCGCAATATAATAGAGATAGTCATTTGCGTTGAATTCAAGAAAATAGTTAAATGAATTCTGTTGTTATGGTTATTTATTACCAAATTGTTGGTGCTGCGCTAATTTTTGCAGCAAATAGTGCTCTTGCATAAACTTCGGCTAATTTTTGTTTCTTGTGTTGGGAACTTAAATGAGTTGAATAATTCTTTCCGATTACGCCGTTGCTAAGTGACTTGTTACTGCTTCCATGTATATATATGTCTTTTGTTTAAAATAAAGCTGTACTGTTCTGTTTTTTAGCAAGTATTTGCGTCTTGTAATTAAATTGACAGCTGTAAAGGATCGTGTTGATGAGAAGATTCATTCATGAGAAGACTCAAGATGAGAAGATTCATTTAAATTTCATTTGCTTCGGAAGATTTGTACTTAAAGTATTTGGCCGAATCTTATATTTGGTACAGCAGTATCTGGCTTTAATATGGAAGTCCTAAAAACCAAACGAAAGAATCGAACGTCTTTCACCATGCATACCAATACATTGGAAGTAGGAGCTTTTAACCCTTTGCGGTCCGATGTCGAGTGTGACTCGACATTCAAGACTGCGCATCATTTTGACGTTTTATTTATTTGTTTTACAAATTTAAAAAATATACAATAGAAAACTTTGTTTAAATACAGAAATAAATATTAAGATTTAAAAAAAAATAAACATCATCTCAAAATGTTTTGTAAAATGTAAAAAAATTGTGAAAGAACTAAAAAAAAGCACGTTTTTTAAGACAATACATTTTAATTCTAAATGCAAGGCACAGAAAGTTATTTCATATATAAAATATAGAATATTAATACTACAATGAAAAACTGAAGCTAGATAACTTTATAATATAAAAAAGGAAAGTACATTTTCACAAGCAGAATCTATTGTATTTAATTTACAAAATAAAACATGGAATAAAAATCTCAAAAATGCAATATTAAAAACGTTGCATGAAAATATTTCCTTTGCACGATGTTTCATTTTGTTATTAAATTAATAAAGTCATTTGTTACGAAAATGTAAGACACCAATACTAGCATGTTATTTTGCATTAGTAAATCATAAAACAGTTTCAAATGTTAAGTACTAGAATTAAAAAAATAAAAATATAAAACAACAATTGCCATAAAAAAAATTAGTAAATAAATAATCATTTTATAAACAATAGAACTTAATTTTAAAAACAGCACCTTTCATATTCAAAATATTAAACTAGAGGATATATTTGTTTTTTATTTCTGTGATACATACAAAACTCCTGACAAAGTCTATTTAAAGAATATGAACTCAAATTTTGTGGATAAAAATATTCAGATTAAAAGAAAAAGGAAGGGGAATTAGAGATATAAGTACAAAAAAAAAAAAAAGATTTAAGACGTTAATTTTTTCAAAATATGTATGAATTCACTAAAAATTAAATTACATAATAATTTATTATTCTTTTTTCTGAGTGACTACACTTCTCAAAAAATAATTTCAATATTTATATTTCACATACATATAAGAAATTTAAAATACAGTTCAGTTTTTCTAGTGAACGAGAAAAAAAAGAGGCACACTTTTTGTGATAAACTGTGTTATCTATGATTCTGGCAGTTTCATTATCACATTATTAGCACACAAGACAAGAATATATGGCAGTAGAAGGCACAGAGACACAGCTGTCTGTTTCTCGGTCTTTACAAATCATTACTTTTTTCGCTCAAAGAAGAGGCTTCTGCAAAAAACGGGGAAAAAATCAGCATTAGTTTATATTCACAGCAGCATTTCGGAAAATAATCAATGCTTAATAACAATTTTCATTAATTGGGTGCATTTTTAGGTAGTTACGCACTATACCGTCCAACTTTATCGTCAAATTTGAAGTCGTCGAAAATGAGTTGCTAACCCGCCAATTATGGCAATCCGGCAAAAGTGAAATCCGTAGATCTTTATCGCCACATTTAAATCCTTCGCCAATTAGTTACTAAACCGTTGGCGAAGACTGTATAATACTAAGTACCCATTTTTATAATTTTAGGAATTTAATATAAGAATTTCAGGAATAATTTTAATGTAAATTTTATCTAATCCTAAGCATTTTGCGATACATAACTGAGCCGATGGTAATATTTTGCTCAGAACATTAGCACAGCTGTTATTTTGTTCCTATATGTACAATGTAATGTATAATTTTGGAATTATGAAGATTTAGAGAATTTTTTCTGCAATGTCTGGCAAAAAAGCTAGGTTTTAAAATCTCCTTTATAGTTTATACATTTTTATATAACAGAAGCAGTGGTAGGAATTTCCAGACTGGGGAGGCAAGACAAATCCGACAGGGGGGCAAGCGCAATATCTCTCATTTGGCTTCAAAATAACTCAAAATAGTTAATTAAAGAAAATCAAGTATCATTTAGATTTTTTTAAAAAAATTTAGATACTGGCCCTTCCTTTCATTGCATATTTGCAAAAAAAAGTTGTTGTTATGCGTTATGATGCGATATCTCATTCACTTGTCGGATATATTGCCAAAAGAAGCACAAATTGTAAGTTAAATGAACGACTATTTAATGAAATGTCGGAAATCTGCAGACTTCTTCGACACTCGTCGCATTGAGTTAATAGTCGATTGATCAAAAATTATCAATAAATTAGCTTATCACCGTTGTCGGTTATATTGTCAAAAGTAGCACAAATTATAAACTGAATGAACGGCATTTGAATCAGAGGTCTGAAAATCTGCTTAACATATGCCTTCGACATCTATTATTTTCAAATGTCTATGAAAATACGGCATATTATTGATCTACCACCCTATCGAATATTTTGCCAAATATAGTCTAAACTATTTAGCCATTACTTGCATATTTCGATTGTTTACAACATATTAGTTTCAAGGAGGTTTTTAAATAATCATATCCGATAATGCGCAGCTCTCTACAACTATCTTGAAATGGTGAACATTTTTGCCGAAGAAACTCTAAATATCTCGCCAACGGGGGGTCAAGAGGCTACCGACAGGGAGGCAATTGATCCCCTGCTCTCTGCCTCTGTTATATAATTATGAATTATAAGTTATTTTTATCGGTACTAAAAATATAAATATAATTTTTTGCATTTGAAAATATACATTATTTTTTTACAGCTATTAAGTAAAGCATTCTTATTCATTTATAAGCAAAATGGTTTTAAAACTAAAATATTACGCATTTCTTAATAATTAATAAAGAAAAAAAAAGTAATAAGCTTGAATGTCATTTATCGAAAAAAAGAAAAACTGATTATAAATAGCATGTTTCTTTTAAATGGGTTGTTTTTCTAATGTCTTTCAATGTCTGCATTTAAATTAATAACAACCATGCATTTTTATGCATTTATTACTGACATTTGACACCACAAAAAGACCAAAGCTGATACAGAGAGGGATGTTTACCTTTCGATTCGAGAACAATGATTTTCGCCGCGGCAGACGATTCTCCTTCCTCGTTCTTGGCGATGCACCAATAAGTGGCATCATCCTCGGGCTGCAGATTCAGGAGTTGAAGCCACGAGGTTATCTCATATTTGCTTGGGCCGCCACGGGATTGCACGGCTATTTTGGGGTCATCGCCTGTAAGAGAAGTTAAAACACATTATTTTTAAAAAGCATTTCATAGGCAACAATCTAAATTGCAACATAGGTATGTTAGAAATTTAGAGGACGAAACAGAAAATTGTAATACCCTTGTTGAGAGTCATATAGTTATTCTACAGAATATTTGAGAGCAAAGCGTAGCCCTAACATTTATAAATATTCCATTCTTTTTAATAAAGTACATTTGGTAAAAAATAGATCTTAAAAGTATGGAGTTAGTCGGTCAAAACATGTTATTGTTTTCGAAAAAAAAAAAACGGCATAGGCAATATTCTACCAAGGAAATAGAATAATTTTCTAGGCGGTTGTAAAATATGCATATTTAGTGGTACGTAATATGCATACTCAGATGTGGTACATAATATGGTTGACCTAATATATGCCACATCTGAGTGGTACATATATGCATACTGATGGTATATAATATGCATATTCAAAAAGAGTTAACTGGTCATATACTAGTATAAGAAATTTCGAAAAAGAGAGACACATATATTTATGTCTATTTTTTGTCTATGTCTTTTTTTGTGTGTGTACAACAGTGTTTTGTCTACAATGATGTTACACTGTTCTTGTTGGAAGATGGAAGTAGATATAAGTTGATCACCAGGTCCGTCTTAAAATGCATAAACACACACATCCATTTGAAAAACATTCATATAAATAAAACAGTGAGTAAAATTTTAACTGTAATATAAATTATCCACAGCTTTACGTTACTGGAATAAATATTTTGGTGCCTTTTTTATAAGTTTTGAATCAAATAAATAAATGTTTAAAAATTCCAAATAAAATATGAAATCCATGTGCATGACTTATATTAATTTAAATGTTATGTATCTTGTCGTATCAAACAAATATAAAGCACAGAATGAAATTTTTTTAAAAATAATGTAAATGTTGAAATCAATCAATCCTTAATTATTTAATTACACACATACATATAAACTATTTTATTTTATACGTAATAGGTAAGTAATGTTAATCACAAACCAAAAATATTATATTGATAATAGTGAAAATTATGTGTTAAAATAATTTGAGTAAAAGTTAAAAATTTCTGAATAATTTAACGTATCTTTTATATTACAAATACTTACTCCCTGGGCTCTGTTTTCTTTAAATGCAAAAGAAAGGCAACAACTTACTGGGAAGAGGTATAGTGTCTCCTTGTCCCCTGTCCACTCTCCACTCGATGGACGGAATGGGCCAGCCCATGGCTTCGCAGGACATGGCGATGTGGCCACCAGTGGTATTAGATACGTCTTCAGGTGGAGTGAGGATTTTGGGAGCTGAAAAATAATGAAAGCACAAATGCGTATTAATAAAACTGAAACGTCTAAATAGTGCCCTTATAGAAACGATTAAATAGATTTTTTCCCAACTTTTTTCGCCAGTATTATAACAAAATATTTTGGAAAATAAAATGAAATTATGAAATAACATGATAATAATAATACAAATGGATTTCGTAAAAAGATTTCTAAAAAAATATACAGTGGATAGGAGAGTCATAGTTCTAAGTCGGATAGGATTGATACTTGTAGTATAATTTCTCATTTTGATTAGTTTTAATTTCAAAAATAAAAAGTGAAGGTTCATAGTTCAGGTAAAATTAGATTACACAAATAAGGCGTTCATTTTTCATGCTTAAAACAAATGACTAAAAAACCAAACTTTTCATTTTACAGTTAATCTAGAATTATTTAGATTTTTGAATTTACACTCTGTTTTACCATAGTGAAATCGGGTCTGAGATGGTGCTGTATGACATTGCCAATAGAAAAGAAGATAGAAAAAGCTCTAATAGGTATTAACTTTTTTGTGTGTATAAAATCTCGTTTTTTAATGAAAGATACCTGTGTAGATATTTTATCTAAACGTAAAATTTGATTCAAATCGTCAGAACCACTTTCGAAATGAAATAAACAAATTTATATATATAGACAAGAATTGTACGCTTGAAGTCATAAAATTTTTGCAAACGATTTCCAACAAAAGGAAACAAAAAACTTTTTTTAAAATGAAAAGATTTTGCAAAATAAATGTAACAAAAGTCATTATTTTCAATTCCCTATTAAAAATAATAAATAATGCGCATGTCTTCTGGCACTCTACAAGACAAATTATTTTATTACGAATTACTAAATTTGGTACAAATAAAGGGTACAATACACATCAGGGAGTTAAAAAATTAATTAGAATGAAATTTAATTAACGTATAAAGCAAAAGTTTTTTTCCAACCGTAACTTCCGTAAATATTTCTGCCGAAAAATAACTTTTGCACCATTTTAACAATCAAATTTTGTTCTTTTTAATACTATCAGTTATGATATTGTTACGAATAATAGTAATTCTCACATAGGACGATATGAAGATGCAGACTTAATTGTCTATGAAAACTCGTATTAAATATTCGCAACTCAAGCAACACAATTCACAGCGAATTAACTCTACTTAAACCGCTAATCTCAAATAATAACGAAGCTATATATTGCCCGGCAGCGAGAGAAGAAACACTCTCTCAAGCTCAGCTAACCACGTAGCTTGTCCTCCGAACTCAACTGATTCCCCGCCTTTAAGGCGCGTCTTAAATAACGTCCCACTGAAGTGGGCGGGGCAACCGTGGAAAGCGCTCGCTCGTTCCAGGCAAGACTAGAAACTTCTACAATATTTTTTAAGAACAAAGTTTTGTTTCATAGCTTCTACTACAAATTTTAGTGTGCTGTAAAAACCGTTTGCGACCTCATTATATCGCCAACGTACCTATATCACCAAATTGGTCAAATATAGTAATATAAAATTGGTAAATATAGTAGTTGTAAATTCTCTTAGAACCGTCTTTTCTCGCTGACGTGCGATTTCGTTACAATTAATTTGATACAATTAAACTATATATGAATATTTACATCTAATTTACGCAAAATTCACAACAATATCATAGAAATTTTCTCTTAAGTTTTTTCAATTTTTTTTAAAAATTATTTTTGACTGATTTTTAACAATACCTTTGATTGTTGAAATGAAATTAAAAAGGCTTTTATTATTTTATGATATAATATATCGCGTGATTTTTCGTCATTGTAAAAGCACTAATTTTCGTTACATATCAGTATAGTTAACATGAGGAATAAAGAAGTGTACAATATTATGAAAATACGGAGAAACATGAAACGGACGTCTACGTCTTTACTACTGTGGTGATTGCTATACATATAAGCCAGATAACATCTCTCGGACCGAAGTGCACTTTTGGCCCAACGGATGTGTTACTTGGCTACTAACCAGAAGATTCGGAGTTCGGGCCTAGCGCTATCCGCTAACCTACTAAACTACTATGATGTTTTGGAACTCGACTTCATTAGGAATGCTCAGGTTATAAGAATAACATGGCTTTATAGTCTATCACAATACAATATTTAAAACTGCTATTATATGGAAATAATGAGTAGCAAATCATGCATTAGAAATTTAATTGAAATCAAACCGAGCCCACATTCTAAGTGGGACAGTTGATAGACAAAGACGGCCAATAGAAAAATAAAGATTGAAATGAAATCTGCTATGCATATTTCAATGTATCATGCCAGAACATCATTTCTTGAACGGTCCAAGCACCGCTTGCTCGTGCATATAAAATTAATTTTATTCATTTTGATTGTTTCATTGAATGAGTCACTTTGGTATTGCAAACGATCCAAAAAACCTTGTCTCGCATTGATTGTTTAAAAAATATCCCATTTCCCATTTATTTCACTTCATATAATCACGTGCTCAAAATGACATTTTTCTACGTTTTATTTGCTGTAGTCATTAACTTATTGTTTTTTTAATCGGCGCTTTTGTAAATGCAATGCCAACGCGTTATTAAAAACTGATTTTTTTTTTTTTTTGAGAGGCTCGTGCAGATTATAAAAATTTTATTTTTCGTTTACGGATTTTTGTTGACTCCAAAATTTTCATGTCAGAAGCAACATCATGTTCTGACATGATAATAAGTGATAAGATTGCTGAAATAAATGTGACCGTTCTCTTTTTTAACAATGAAGAATTAAATTAAATTATTACATTTAACTCGCGCTTTAATGCTATTCCTAATATGGCGATCAGCGCTTAAAATGCATTCGCTCTACTTTTAATGAGCGGAATTCGGTGCTCCGGACAGAATATGCGAATAAAAACAAAAGGCAAGGAGCAGTTTTCATAAACACCGTTCAATAACCTTTTGAACCGTTGCAGACAGCCGATTTTTGTAATAAAATTCTATCGGCAAGACTAGAAAATCTATAATATGTAGACAAGGAATTCTTTGAAAAACAGTCCAGTTGAATAAAAGTATCGGTTTATAAAAGTATCGGTTATCATTATAAAAGTATAAGTGTAAATCCTTATAAAAGTAAAAGTATAAATGTCGGTTATCATTATAATAGTATCGGTTTGTGAAGCATATTATGGAAAATTTGAGCAAATATATTATGAAAAATTTAAGAAAACATATCATGGAAAATTTGAGCAAATATATTATGAAAAATTTAAGAAAGTATACTATGGAAAATTTAAGAAAATATATTATGGAAAATTGTGAAAATATATGATGGAAAATTGTGAAAATATATGATGGAAAAATTTGATTGAATATATTACGGAAAATTTGAGAAAATACATAATGGGAAATTGGTGAAAATATATGATGGAAAATTTTAGAAAATATATTATGGAAAATTTGTTGAAGTATATTATGGAAAATTTGTGAAAATATACTATGGAAAATTTAAGAAAATATATTGTGGAAAATTTTAAGAAAATATATTATGGAAAATTTGAGAAAATATACTATGGAAAATTTGAGAAAATGAAGATAACAGAAAATCTGTATACTTGAAAAAAACATTTTCACTTAATGGGAAATCAATATTACTCATAAGAATTCAACTAAAGTTTTATTATTTTTTAAAATTTGCTATTTAATATAATAATAATTTTTGTTAGATCTAAACAATAAAAGCGATTGATCGTGAAAAATTATTATTATTTTTAAACGCAATCAAGGACGTCTTTTGAATATTTGCTGGGAAAAAGAATGAATAAATTTTAAATTATATTTCACAGTTCAGGTAATTTTTCAAAAACTTTCAAACTCATAAAGAAATTACTAGGAGTAACTCCTCTAACAACATAGACACACAGTAAAAACTAAATGACCAGCTGCCTCCAACAGGAAATTAGGAGTTAGAAGACAGAACTCCCGTCGAATTCTTGCAGTTTTGTAGAACGCGTGTAGGATTAATTAAATAAAAAAGTGGGTATTTGGATCAGGAAATAAGAGAATATTTTAGAATGAAGTTAATATAAGGTTAAATTAAGAAAAAATTTGGATATTAATTAGATGAAAAAACACACAAAATATGTTCCATTTAGAATAACTTATAATTATTTCGAATTAATAATAAATGATGTAACAAACTTACAGATATATGTTACTCTCCTTATACTATAAATTATTATTCTTCATGAATAGATTAATCCATAAACTGAAGATATAATTAGATTCTTAAACTAAAGCCGGAAAACAAATACTATAACGTTATGTGTTATTATTAGAATATTACCATAAATTATAATTCTACACAAATAAATTAGCCAATCAGCTTTAAAGAAAGCTGGATTCTAAAACTGAAAGCAGAAGCTCTGTGCGGAATTTAATGCACACTAATATTTTAACTTTTTCATGTACTAAATTTAGAGAAAATATAGTGATTATACAAAAAAATTCGAACTCGCGACTTTGAAAAAAATGTCTACGTTACAGACCTTTCTGGGTTCAAAAATAAGCCTTGATCGTGACGAATAAAATTTGAGATACGAACTTTAGACCACATTTATAGATTGATTTAAACTTTTGAACGAAGCATATTAAAGTTCAAGTGCCTGGCTGTTCAAATATAACTGACTCGATATCTTCAAGGCGTAAAGAACTCGAAAAATAAAATTTGGCACGCAAGCGTGGCAACAACTTAAAATTAATAAATTCTTATTTAATTTTGAATCAAATTTGTCAAGGCTTTAATCGTCTCTCCGTCTCATAATTTCGCATATATATGTAAATGCAAAAGATTAAAAAACATCAAATTTTGGTTATAATCGGCAGGGGAAAAAGGATCCGAAATACATATTGGCATTTTAGATTTAGTAAATATGTTAGATTCACGTCAAAGTTTTAGACTTAATATTCGACAATGCCACATCAAGTATTTGTAGCCTCATCCAAGGTTTTCAATTTGTGTGTGTAGAGAAAGAGAGTGGAGGGAGATGGGACCTTTATTGGTGAGTACGATAGAATGTTTTGTGGAGACTACTTCAACTGGTTTATAAAAATCATCATCATTTATTTTAAAGGCAAAATAACTGAAAAGATAAGCAAATACATGAAATAAAAAAAAATGCGAATTAAAATTCTATATAAGATTTTTCAGATAAAAGACTTTTTTTCTTCTTCAGAATTTACAATGAGCATCAAAAAATATAATCTGTGGAAAAAAGAGATATTTAAATTAAAAAATAACGCTAGTTTTCTTTTTCACATTTCTGTAAGGCTCATAAGTGGCGTATAATTAAAAAATAAAACGATTTCAAAAGAATAAAGAAATAAGCCATTTATTTTTCACTAAAGTTTATTTTCCTCTTGTGTCATTTTAAAAAGCGAATTCAAGCCAAATTTGGCAACCTTCCCTTTCACTCTCCATGCGTAGGTTCAAAGGTTGTTTGTGTTGCCGAAGAACTCATCTGTTGACGGAGGGAAAAAAAATCGCTTGCTCTCTGTGAGAACAGGAAGTGTGGGATGCAATTGAATCCTTTTTATTTTGTGTCTCCTCTGTCTTTCCGAAAATTCGAATTGAGATGAGAGGGGAAAGAACTGATGCGGTAGAACAAACATGTTCATGTTTCAAGTAAATAATAATTACTTTCTCACAATTACTAATTTCATTTCTGAATAAGGTCATTTTACAAATGGTATTTTTTGATATTTTAACCTTCCTCTTAAATTATGACTGCGTTCTTTTGATTAAATTAAAGTTGGTTCGTTGAGAAGGTTGTTTATTTTAATGTATATATTTTTTATTTTTCAAACAGAGCGACGGAATAACTGAATATCAACATAATTTAGAAATGAATATCAACAGAAAACAAAACGAATATTAATTTCAAGAGAAAATTAAATAAAACAATATCACGTCACTAGAAAATTTAATTATGAAATTTATAAGTTACCAGGAAATTTTATGAAAAAAAAATCTGGAATTTAATTTTGGAACATTATTATCAAAAGCAAATCTTTTTGAAATATTTTTTTTAAAAAATTTATATCAAACATAAAATTATGGCTGATGCATTATTTCCGAGTAAAATTTAGTAATAAAACGGTGGCATTCATTGTAAATACATCAGCTGTCATTATTTAAAATTATGACTCGTTAATGCTACATTTCCTAAAGTTCCATAAACGGGTTGATATTTTCATCAAATGTTAAATGAAATAATAATTCTTCGATATTTATTCGACCAAAGTTGGTCGAATTCTGGAAATTAAAATTTCATTATTTTGGTTCAATTTCTGTTACCAGAGCGAGTAATTCTACAAAATGATCAAAACTTTAAATGATAAATTGAAATGGCAATATTAATTCCTCCGTGCAAGAAAAGTGTTAGATATTTTTTAAAAATTAATTTAATTTGTATGATTAATAGAAGACGATAAGCATTTTTAAAGATGATTTAAAAATTGACATTTGAAAGATGTTGCAAACTTAATTAAATTTTAATAGCTCAAAATTAAGAGATAGAATTTAATAGAAATTCAATCTTTTTACCTAGAATGCGGAGGAAAAATTCCATACATTCATTCGTGTTAATGTGAAGGTGAAAATTCACATTTATAACAAACTGAAAAAAGTGTAAGAAAATTAAAGGATAGAAAATCAAGAAAAGATCGTAAATGCAAATATTTTCCTATAAAATAAAATGAGTGTACTATTAACACGGATTAATGTAACCTAATTTTAAAATATTCTCAATTAATAACAAAGAAGAATCTGTGTCCTTAGAACAATACAGAGAAGACCGTTTGGCTAAGCAGTAATTGGAAATAAATATACTTTGGAGGGAAGAAATGAGAACCTCATAGATGTTTTTGAAATTTTAATTAATGCTTCCATGCAATAATTAATAAAATAATTATTCCACAAAATTTATATTTATTTTATTAAAAATTTTTTAAAAAAAAATTGCTATTTTATTGATGATAATTTTTTGTTGTACAAATTTTACATCAGTTTTAGTATTATTTTAATAATAATTTTTTTTTTATTTCTCAACAATCGATTTCAATTTTGCATTGAAATTTAAAACTTTCAATGTTTTATAAAATGTTTAATTGCTACAAGCTAAATACGAAAGATTATTTTAATTATCTACACAGTTTATATGAGGAATCAGAAAAAAAGAACATTATCACAAAAGGTCAGATCTTCGAATCATTGAAATTTAATCTCATTATAATGTTAAGGAATTCATCAGATAAATTCAGGAAAATGTTTTATCAACTCAAACGCTACATAAATAATTTGGATTTATATACAGAGACAAACAACACAAATAGCATATTAATTTATTCTGTTTTTTAATACTTGGTGAGTCATGAATCAATTTCCATGATCACAAATTACATTTAAAAATGTCAAGAATAAATTAAATAAAATTGAAAAAAAAATCCTTTCAAATAATTTTATATTTGAAGGGAATTAAATGTTGAAACAAACAATACCAAAACGTGGGGAATTTTTATAATCCCCACGTGGGGAATTTTTATAATCCACCTGCTTTTGCATATAAATAATATTTAATTGAATAAATTACGTTTATCCAATCAAAGCATTTACTGATAATAATATTAGGATTGGTGGACTTAATCCTTTACCTGCGATGATTATTTTTTTAATTAAAAACTTTTTTACTATAAATCACAAATTAAATATTTGTACATTTTCTTACTATGGCATATTTAAAACATTTTAATTACAATCCTCGACTCAAAATTAATGAAATTTTCAACTACAATTACGTTGGCGTTTCGACAATTCCAAATTAAATAAAGAAAAATTGAAATAGAAATTAAAAAGTTTTTATTGTTGACACGATTTTCTACGAACTCATTGAAGATTCAGAAAAACATTAAAGGCATAATAAGGCCAATTTCCATTCTATTCTAAGAATTATAAGAGGTCGTTTGGATTTCTTTTTTCGAAATAATCGTCGAAAAAATTCGCCAGTAGGATTTAATTGATTTATAAGAATTCGCAAACGATATTTGACATTAAAATAGAACTCCACTCATTTTGATAGATAATTTACCGAATTAGCTTCGAGACAGGGGAAAAAATCGAATCGAATGACAAAGAGTAAATACAGCAAAGCAACTTGATTGATTGGTTCAAATATTGATATTTTAATACGGAATGTAAGTATGCGAAAAGAAAACAATAATGTTTTTATATTAAATCTTTTTTAGAATATTTTGTTTATTTTAAATATTAGCATTCATTCGGTTATCATCTAATTTTCTGGATATTCAATTATCCGGAATGGGCCAATTAATTGGAACAATATTTACTGTATGTATGCTATTCTGAATGTGAGTATATCAAATGGCAATGGCTACATAAATGCAATTAGACACGCGACTTTGACACAAAAATTATAGATTTATATCCAATTTAAAATAACTTTTATTCAACAGAATTAAATGCAACAAAAATTCAATGGGTTTGATAAATAAAATTTGGCAGGTAGGTATTAAACAAAATGTAATAGCTCTATATCAAATTTTCGACAAACATCATAGATAAGAGGAACTGATATATTAATTATAACAAAATAAAATTCGAGATTGAATTTTCGAGAATTTATAAACTTGTGAACATATATAAAATGTAAATATATTTTAGCAGTTGCGTTGAAGCTTTTGAAATTTTGATTTATTTCATCACGGGCGGCATATAATGTATCAGAAGACATAATAAAGTTACGTCCGTTTACATAGTGTCACAGGAGTAAGAGAGAACAAAATTTTTCCCTTCAATGATTTTACTATGAGATTTTGATAGGGATGTTTCGACAAGTATCGCCTTAGCAAAAGGAAATTTAGGTATCTTTAAAAGAAAGCTGTAAGCATTAAAGGATTTTATCCTTCGCTCGGTGGATGTGAAAAAGGCTGAAGTTTATAGAGTACGTATAGAATAAATTAAATAAAAGTTGGAAATTGGATCAGGAAATAAGATAACGTTTCAGAATGAAGTTAATATGGGATAAATTAAGATAAAAATTTGGAAATTAATTAAGATTTAAATTAGATTTAAAAATATCATTGCATATGTACCCAATATAATGTTTATATATTGTTTTTAATTTTAAGAGATGATTCGCAAGAGTTATTGAAATTTCTGGAGAAAAAAAAGAAAAACGATTTAACTGCATTAAATAATAATAATAATGATAATAAAAAAATTCGCAAGAACATTTCGCACAAAACGAAAAACAATTATTTAATGAATCCAAATTAAATATTTAGTCAGATGAAAGAAATGCAGGGCAAACAAATTAATTCGAATTTGATAAAAAACAGATGTCCACAAAGGTTTCCAAAAATAGCACAAAATCAGGACCAAGGAACTGGTCTAAAAATGATTCGTTCGTCTGTTACTGTTTTCGAAGACTTTTACGATCGCGATGTTTCTGGCTAATAGCCAGCGGAAGATAGTCTTGGTTCAGAAACCGACTATCGCCACTCTAAGTACGTGTTTATTTATCACTTATCATTCACACGCTTATCATCTTTAGACTCATTTTAATAAAATAGATAATGAAACTTTCAATGACCATCTGCTAACAGTTTCCCTTGGATCTTTATCAATGAATGATATATTATAGGCTGCAAACAAAGTAACTTTCTACCTATTTTTTATGATAATTCATCCGGATGCAGTCAAGATAGCAAAATTAAGTAATGCAACAAAGGAAATTTTTAGAAAAAGTTTCAGTTTCTTAAAATACAAAAACTTGAGAAAATAATAGAGGACATATCAAAAGTCTTCGTCCTATTTCATGATTAAAATTTAAAAAAGTAATTAATCTGAAAAAAGGTAAAATATATATAAAATATTATCACATTATATTCTAATTTGGATATGATGGATGTTAACATGATCTACAGTGACAGAACAACACAAAATTATTCGATAATGATGTACTTTTCCTACTAGCAAAAGCATGCTGCATGTCATTTCATATAGGGTAGTTAGAATTCGCATTTTGAGTTCATATAATTTTACTAGTAGGGGAAACAGAATTCTTAAATTACATCTCTTCTAAGATCTCTCCTAAGATCAGCGAGAGTTTAGATGGATCTAGGAACCAAATTCTAATTTATATAAACCCCACAATGCTAAATGGACTCTCATAGCAAATGTAACTGTAGTTACTAATCAATCAACGGAAATTTTTGACTGATGTCCTGTCACGTCATGTGTTGTTATAAAAATCTGACTTTCACCTGTCCTTCATACTTCCAATTAATATAATGAGAATGACTTAAGTCGGTGAAAATATATGTAATTCACTTCATGACAAGCATCATATTCCATTGCGTCACAATAAAAAAATAAAATATTTTTCATTTTGTTCGGTTCAGCACTTCACGGTGGCACTAGCTTAATAAGCCAGATAACATCTACGCTATTTAAATATACTTTTGGTAATGTATTAAGATCTCTCTATTTTGGTTATGTTACTCGGTTACTGACCCTGGCGTCGCAAGTTCGTACCACGACCTTCATCTGCTGCATTGGTGACCTTGACAACAACACAACCTCATGCAACCTTCGCGGCACTATCTACCCGAGCAAAAGCAAAGTCGTCGGATTCAGCTGACGCAGCAAGCAAAACAAAGCCGTCAGACTCACTTAACGCATAAACGCGCTCACACGCTAACCATAAAGCTTGGCGCTTTAAACTCGTTCGTCTCACCAACGACTCTTTGGCGGGAGAGTACTGTGGCGCTAGCTTCATAAACCATATAATATTTACGATACTGAAATTTACTTTTGTTATTGTGACTTTGTTATTCAGCTACTGGATTTAACGTCGCGGGTGTGTACTACGGCCTTCAACTGCCACACCACCACGTATACCAGTATTTTGAACACTCTACTCTCTTTCTCTTGAAAAGGATATCCCTTCTCCCAAACAATACCTAGAACCAGAATAGAAACGAGTTGACTACGAATGAAGTGCGCGGTATTTTAATATATAGCCTTAGTATATCCGATCCAATGAATACGAAAAACGATAACGAACAACAAAAGTTTATTTTCAAACGAGCGACGAATATTTTCGACAGTCTTCTCTTTGTATAAATGGGTGTATTATTTATCTGCGATTAATAAGGTTGTGACGTTATTCTCTGTCTCTGACGAGATTACTGCAAGCCTTCGACTTCAAGTAGTTGAGTGCATTTTTCAGAGAGGAGTAAAAGCATGGTATAAAAAAATAGGGAAACATAACTGGATTAAAATTAAAATGACAATGTTGATGTCCCCTGACTTATCAAAATAGTCTCGTCTTATATCATATGATGTTTAACTTTTCAGGCGTCTTTCGTCAGAGCCAGGAAATACAATATTTTGAAAATGGATTAAAACTTTTGTTACATCTTGTTACTCTACATTAATCTTTTCATTTCAATATTGTGTATTTAGAAGGAAACTGTCAAGCTAAGATTATAGTTTAATCATTAAAAGTGGCTGAAGATAGAGATGCAAATTATCTATTTTGTAAGTAATCTAATAATTTCGTCACATTGTACAATATGCTTTACTGTACAGCTTTTCGAAATGAAAGAAAAGTAGTTTCACAGTCAACAAAAGTTAACATTTGCACAATCAAAATCAATCCATATAACAACAAAAAAATCTCTAAAATAGCAATCTACATTATTAAAAACTATACCGATTAAGAATCTATTATGGATAAATCAGAATTCATCTGATAATAATAAATATTAATTAAATGACTTATCACTGTTGTCTGTTTTGCTTACGTAATTTTTAGAGCGAGCGAGCGAGCCTCTCGGTACCTTGGAAAGTTTCGAACTCGACCATAAAAGTAAAGCGAAATATTAAATAAGAGAATTGGAATTCCATTCCTAAAATTCAGAGAATTGGAATTCCATTCCTAAAATTCAGTGAATTGGAATTCAATTTCTAAAATTCAGATAATTGGAATTCCATTTGTTACTTCTTAATTTGACAAGATGGGTTTTCTATATTGTTATTCCAATATTAACATATCGTCGACATATCAATAAGAAAATTAAAATTAAACTAATTGCCCTCAGTTTAAAGCCATAATTAGGGAGAATGTGTAGAGATAGCAAATTGAAGGATTGGGATAGGCTGGTTGGTAGGGAGTTGGATCCGGATTCCTTGAGCTACGAGTTCGAACCCGCCAGCCGAAGACTCTTCGTGTGTGTGGAGGCTGTCGCACGTTAAATTTGCCGCGGTCACAAATTCCTACATGTCGAAAGTAATACTACTGGAGGTACTAGGTCAGATTTCATATCTAAATTACAAGCTGTGGATGAATGAATTAAATGTATGAATGAAGTCCGCTTCGTAAAAAAGGTTTGTGAGCTGAAATTCAGACTACTGCCCTCGGGTGCTTAGAGGTCCAAACCCTCAAAAGCTACTGCACTCCTCCTTCCGTTGTTAAGCGGAGCATGAGAACAACATCGTGGCACACAATAGATTACATGAACCATCTTTTTGATGATTAAACAGGGTACATATAAATAGATTCATGATACTGTATGTCATTATATTAAGTCTTTTCAAGCTCTTTGGAAATCAATATACCCTATACTTAAGTTATTGAGACATGTCAAAGTGCCCCTAGTGGCAAAATAAAGAAAGGTCACACACACACACACACACACACACAAAATGTAAATCGGCATATAGAAAATATAGAAAAATGCATGCTAATACCATAAAAAAAAACAAGAGAAAATTTTATGGATCTCTAAAATTGGCTGCGATATTTTCAATTAAAATTATGAAGTTTTAGTGGCTTGAAACAGGTTTCAATAGCCAATTTGAATTTAAATGGCTTAAAAGGATTTTAACGATAACCCTCTATATATTAATATTTGCAATTCTTATGAGATATAAAATTTATTTTTACTCACGTAAATAAAAATTTATGATTACTTTGCTAAATATATTTATTGTTTTTCGCCGGTCGCTTCACAAAATTCTGAATTGAGCAAGGCTATCGGCATCCGAAAAAATTTGGAAATTACTGGATTACATATAAAAATCAGTCTTTACTGATTGACTTATCAGCTAGTAAAAACCAAATAAAAAACGAAAAGATATATGAACATAATTTATTTACAAATTCTAAAACAAACCCATTTTTACCCAAAACATTGTTTCTTACATTATCATTTCAAAATTAAAACTACTGCAAGGATTTTTTGAAAAAAGTCTTTTAATTTAAAAAAAAACAATAAAATTTTTAAAAATCAAACATAAATTTAAAGGGCTAGTAACAATAACCATATTGTATACCAATATTGTTCATAAAATTTGTCTTGATTTATATAAAAAATTAATAATTCCTGATAAAGAAATTAAATAAAAGGAATAAATCTTTTACTTTAGGAATAAAAGGAATAAATCTTTTACTTAGAAATAAAAGGAATAAATTAATTTTAATTAGAAATAAAAGTAAAGGAATAAAAGGAATGAATTAATTTTAATTAGAAATAGAAGGAAAGGAATAAAAGGAATAAATCTTTTACTTCAGAAATTTCAAGTAAATGCGATGCGTTGTTCTCAGAATGCGGAAAAATGTTCATTCCTTTCAAATCAATATTTTTTATGAGAAATTTCGAGTGAATTTTTATTAATTTTTTCGATTAATCTGATAATTTAATATATTATAGTTATTATTATTATAAATTGACCTTTTGTTAGAATTAATTCATAATATTATAGGATTACGAATTAATTTAAAATCCTTACGTCACTAAAATATTTTCCTGTAAGCAGAATAACAATGGAGACTGAAATGGCAGTTCATTTGATGAATTGCCTGCAGAATTGATTAGTTCTTGAAATTGCTTAGATAGGCAAAAACGTCGAATTATGAAAGTTTCAATGAAAATAAAATAAGCATTGTTTAGATCATGATAACACACAAATGATAAATACGATTGAAAGAATGTACGTGCAAATAAAAATAATCCTTTTTTAATTTCAAAGAATTTCATCAAATAAACTATGAGTTGAATTCTTTAACAAATATAAAAAATATTTATATTCTATTAGAAATTTTAGGAAATAAATTAACGAAAGGAAAATTCCCAAGTTTGATTACGTTATCGCAACTGAAAATGAAAATAATAAAATAATTTTTGACCAAATTTATAATTACTACTGAGATCTAGATAGAATATTTAGAGAAGGTTACTCAATCAAAGGTCTTTTTTTTTTCGGCAATTGTACCAGTAAAGATTAAAATGAAATCTGATATGTCTATATCAATGTAAGAACATCGTTTCTTGAACAGCCAAGCACCTCGTGCTCGTGCAAGTTAAATTATATTTTTATTCATTTCAATTGTTCCATTGAATGAGTCACTTTAGAATTGCAAACGATTTTTAAAACTTTGTCTCGCATTTATTGTTTAAAAAAATATCACATTTCCTATTTATTTTATTTCATGTAATCACGTGCTCAAAATGACATTTTCCTAGGTTTTATTTGTTGTAGTCATTAACTTATTTTTTTTAATCAGAGCTTTTGTAAATGCAATGGCAACACATAATTAAAAGCTGATTTTTTGAGATATTCGTGCAGATAATAAATTTGTGATTTTTCACCCACGAATTTTTGTTGACGTCAAAAACCTCATCCCAAAAACAAAGCTATGTTCTGACATGATAATAACGCATTAAAAAATAAATCATTGTTATATAATTCAGCAACCTTGAAAAACTTAATAAAATATTTAAATTCAACACGACATAAAATGCCTAACTGTAATAAACAAATATAAACAATCCAATTTTTAAAACTATTAACATGTTCAATTAAGCAATGAATAATATAATAATGTATATAAGTTGGATATTCTGTCTGGAAATGTGAATCCTCATGAGACATGAGTAATTAGACAATAATTCAAAACGTCCTGAAAAGCAGACAGTTGTTGGACTTAGAGCTACCAAATTTGGCATTTTGTTGTTTCTTGTGTAATAAGTAGGAGGTCCATTAAAAAGCTGATTTTAAAATTTATAACAAACCTTTTAAATCATAATTTATTGAAAAGTTAACAGTTTTAATATATTTAGAAGCATATCAAATCAAAAATCCTTTTTATACATTTAAATTTAAAATTTAAAAAATTAGTGATACCATTTTTATTTATTTGCAATAATTACTCTATTTTGAATCGATTAAAAAATAATTTTCATCATATGTGATTTTTTTTTCATAACAATGAAACGACTTGAAAAGTTATTGAGTACCTTTTTATATGCACGTTTCCGTTGCTTAAATTATGAATTAAATTAAGAAAATTATATTAAGACGGATGAAGCAAACATATACTGTCATCATAATATGATATTTTGGATTAGCGATTTGAATAGTTTCTCTAAATTTTTCATCGTTAAATGGCATTTATAGTTACTAAAAACGCATAAAAACATTAAACCACAATTTACCCATACATAAAAAATGATATTTCAACCATGCTTAATATAAAACGATAAAAAAAATTTTTATTATTATTAAGAAGTGACATAAAAATCATAGCTGGTTTGATAAGATAAATGGTCTTGGAATTTTTAATTAAATGTTTCCATGCAACAAGATCCTAATACTGAATATTTTTTATATTTCAGTTTTCGATGGATTTATAATTTTAGAACACAATTTTACAACTTGATACAATTTTAGAAGCCTCATGCAATTTTGTTCAGTTTACTATACATTTAACTTATTTTCTGACAGTTTCCCCAACATTCGTAAAAAATACACTTTTTTTACACTTTTACACTTTTTTTTCTACAATGCAACCTAATTTTTAACTAAAATAATGTAAAATTAGTCATTTTTCTGTTAGTTAATATTAATTTTTTATTTTTTATATAAATTTCAATCTTTGATAAACTTTTAATATTAAGGACAGAAGTATATACATATATATTGCATGTTTCACTATTTTTGAATTAATATTATAAATATACAAAACCAAAATTATACAATTTTAATTGTAATTTTTGTCAATTAAGCATTCTTCCATAATTCTTATGTTTTTACATTATCATTCGGGATATAACATTTGTTCAGAATTCTAACGAATCTTTATATTCTTGTTAAAAAATATGCTTTAAATATTTTGAAAAAAATTCGATTAAATGTAAAAAACATGCAGCACAAAAATTGGAATCATTGTAAAGGTAATTATTTTTTTAAAAATTTTTAAAATGCTATACAATTTAGTTTTTTACAGTAATATTCCTAGAAGTTATTGTAGAAAAAAAGCCAACATTTTAATTAATTAAACTTTTTAAAAAATCGTCCCGAGATGCAATTTCTTATTTTTCAAATTATTATATGCACCAAATTTAAACGGTTTAGCTTGTAAAGGGCATTTAATCTTAATTACAAATAAAGAAAAAGAAATTGGAAGCATTAAACTCACAGATAATAATTAAACAAATTTAAAGGTACAGCTAGAGATCTTAAATAAAATTTAAATATATGTTTTTTTCTTTATTTTCTTATACTACTTCCTTCTTACTTATTTCTAAGTTTTCGAAGTATTCCAGTTTCCATAAATTTATTCTAACTATATTCTTTGAAAAAATTCATATCCAAATGTTCCTTATTATAATCATTCGAGATCGAGTTTCTTTGTTCAATACGTCTGCTTTGGTAGATATCATTCATCGCGGTTATAAATTTAAATAATTTTCGTTTCCCAATGGTCTGTCTAGACTTTAAAACCAACAGATCACGGCTTTATTTAATATGACTGATGAGTCTCACTTACAGAATGACGAGTCTCACAGACTTTTTTTAGAAGCATAGTCATAAAGGAAAAGATACAAAGGGCTTTTTGTTTTAAAAAAAACTATAAATTATAGTGCACTGAAAACACAGATTTTAGTGATAATCTTATGCTTTAAAAGAGGATAATTAGTATTTTAAACATAACTATTTTTATCGATTATTTATAAATTTAAAAATTGTTCCGATTGATTTATAGATTATTTTGATCGATGAATAGATTATTTATAACGATGTTGATTATTTTGATGGACGAATAGATTATTTATAACGTTGTAGATTATTTTGATCGATGTATAGATTATTTATAACGTTGTAGATTATTTTGATAGATGTATAGATTATTTAAAATGTTATAGATTATTCTGACCGAAGTATAGATTATTTTATCTAACTGAATTTAAACGAATAAGAATTTTTATTCAATTACAGAACAGAAAAAAAAAATGTTTACCTCAAATTAAATAGAAAAAAAAATATACAGAAAATATTATACATACTTGAAATTATACAGAAAAAAAAACATTATCAATCAATAAATAAGGGTTTTTTTTTCCTTAAATTAAACTAAGTTCTTAACTTGAAAGCGGGGATTTTAATAATAACAGATTCTTTAAATTGTTGTCGGTTTTAATTTAAAACTAAAATGAAATCTCTTTTTACTAAATTTTTAATATACTTGTTTAGAATCAATTTCAATAAAAACTTCAGAAAATTTAAAACGTAAAAAAAAAAAAAAAACTAAACACGTTCACAAAAAATATATAGAGATGGCGGTAAAGAAACAAAAAAATAAATAAATAAGAAACGGAAAGAAGAAAAAACAACAAGCAAAACTACTATTTAGTTTTTTTTTAAATTATAATATTTTTAGAATTATTCGAGAACAGTTTATATCTTACGAAATCGTGCTATTGCTTGCTTTTTCATAATTATAATTAATTATTTTATACTGAATAAAAAAAAAAACTATAACAGTTATTTAAGGCAGAAAATAATAAACATCTATTTAAAGTAACACATCAAGAATAGTTTTTTTTATTGATTTTTTTAGAATGAACTTACCGCTAACACATGGTCCTTTATGGACAGCTTGAAGCCCATTTCTTTGAGAATATCGGGCCTCGGTCAATTTGCATTCATTGGCATAGGTTTTTCCATCACTGCCACAAAAGGCCTCGGTCTTCACACAGACGCACTGTGCCTCAGGTGGGTCACCGGGGGCCAAATCCGTACGGGGACGGCATTCCATGTGCTCACCGCAGGGCCCATAGCCCCTATTCCTGTACGGGATGGGCAGTGAGTCCCCATCGCACAGCTCTCCCTCACGCCGGCCACAGACGTAGCAACAGCCGCATAAATCCTTCACCAATCCCGCTAAACATTCTTCACCTGGTGGAACGCATTTTTCTGACTCGCATTTACCACATTCGCGTTTGGTTTCGGCCTGGGCCTGAACCAGAACCAGAGCCAAAAGAATGATTTTTAACCACATTTTGAAACGATGTTAGCGAAGTTGCAGCGGATAAAAAAGTTAGTATTCAGACGATATACCCAACCCAGTTTGGTTATGTGACATGAAACAGGGTTGCTTTAGTGTGAAGTTTTTTTCGCCAATGGATAATCTTTTCGCCAACGCTATCAAAGACTTCTATTCATAACTTTTGAGGAGTTTTTCTTCTTTTTTTTCCCCCTCGCCAAGGCTGTTGCTGTTCAGTGTTATGATTTCAAGGAAAGATTTTTTACAGTGACCATTAGTGAATGTGATGAATCATGAATAAGGCAAAATTATTTATTTTTAATATTGTTTTTTCGGATTAGGAGGCACAATGCGATCACTAATTTGAAATAAATTATAAGTTAAATAAATATTTTTAAAAAAAGATTAAAATGAAATCTGTTATGCATATTTCAATGTATCATGCCAGAACATCATTTCTTGAACGGCCAAGCACCACGTGCTCGTGCGAGTTAAATTATATTTTTATTCATTTTAATCGTTTCATTGGATGAGACACTTTAGCGTTGCAAACGATTAAAAAAAAACTTTGTTTCGCATTGATTGTTTAAAAAATATCACATTTCCTATTTATTTCATTTCATAAAATCACATGCTCAGAATGACATTTTTCTTGGTTTTGTTTACTGTAGTCATTAACTTATCTTTTTTAAATCAGAGCTTTTGTAAATACGATAGCAATGCGTTATTAAAAGCTGATTTTTTGAGATTCTCGTACAAATAATAACATTTCAATTTTTCGCCTAGGGATTTTTGTTGATACTCATTCCCAAAATAACATCGTGTTCTGACATGATAAAAAAGATGTTGGCATTTGTGAAAGAAGTCTAAAAATAACCAATTACTGAACGCTTCCGTTTTTTGTACTTTGAAAATATTTCAGACATTTTAATACCCTCCAATACACATGATCTTTTCATTTCAGTTTCATTGTATATAAATATTAATGCACATTTTTATATATATTTATATGTGTTAAACAATTGAATAATACCACATAATTAACATGATTTAACATGATTTAGGTTTAAAAAATCCTAAACATATTTAATAATTCTATTGATTAAAATAAATTATCTTTCACTTTTCATATTTTAGCGGGGAGGGGGCAAAAACATTTATTTTCGTTGATTTTTAAACATTTATTTTATTTTCGTTTTATTTTTAAACATTTATTTTATTATTTTCGTAAAAATTTATTCACTATATCTACATAAATTTTAGTTTGTTTTTTAACTTTTGGTTACTAAGAACCTTAATATAAATAATAATCACTGTGGCCAAGTGTGAATATAAGTATCCATTCCCACATCTAAAAATACTGTTGGTTTCAAATAAGCTTTGCACACTTCATCTTTAGGAAAACGTCAGAGTAAATTATTTTGCTAAAAATATTTTTATACTATTTTAAAATTAAAATTATATTTTGTCAGGGTACAATTCACTTTCTATTAATTCTCTAACTTGCTCTTTTGAAATTTAACTGGAAAGCTCAAAAAAAATCTTTAGCTCAAAAGAATATTCACACCAGTGATTAATTATCCATCCACTCGACTTCACTTAATGGAGTCATAAATGACGCATTATAAAAATATCACATTTCCTATTTATTTCCTTTCATATAATCACGTGCTCAAAATGACCTTTTTCCAAGTTTTATTTGCGGTAGTCATTAACTAATTTTTATTAAATCAGAGCTTTTGTCAATGCAATGGTAACGCGTTATTAAAAGCTGATTTTTTTAGATGCTCTTGCAGATAATAAAATTTTTATTTTTCGCCTACGGGTTTTTGTTGACGCCAAAAACCTCATCCCCAAAATAACATCATGTTCTGACATGATAAAAACTGAAATTTATGATGTATTAAAAAAGTTTTTTACTGAATAATTCTTGGAGATATTGCGTAAATTTTACAGTAGTCCACGTAATACATCAATGTCCAACGACTGTGTTTTCCGCGTTTATATTTAAAAAAAAACATGCTTGGTTTCAGCAAAAAACGCTTTTACAAGTATTGAAGTTTAATCATTTCTATTTTAATTTAAAATTCAAATTTTAAGGGAGCTGACAAAGAATTAGAGGAAAATATTTAGCAAAAAGAACAGAATAGCTTAAGTTTCTATAATGGTATAGTTTAAATGATTATCGCAATTTGAAGCTCAAAAATATTTTGCTAAAGAAGCTATTAAGAGACCAAAGTTACATAAAATAGTTAACTTAAAACTTTAACGACCATTAATCCCTGCGAACCTGATGGTCAACAAAGGCGGCTAGTCTCTACTAAAGGGACAAGTTGAACCGATTCTGATAGGAGTCGTGAACAATTATTTTTTATTCTTCAGCCTTAAATTTTCTTATTCTTCAATTTTCTTAAGAGGATTTCTTAAATTTTCTTAAGAGTGACTACATAAAAAGTCAACTGTCGATAAAAATACTAAATTTATTTACAATATTCTTAGTTTGGGAACCGTCTGCTTTTTAAAATCATTTGAATTTGTCCACTCTTTGGAAAGTTATATTCATTTTTATTATGTAAGACATATTTTAATCCTATTTTACATCTATTTTCTCAAATTTGAAATTTTCGGAATATTTTCTTATGAGAAATCTTATAAAATCATATTCTATTGAATATTTTTAGGTAAAAAAGTCAGTGAAACAATACACACACACATATTTGCAGTTATTGAATAACAGAATAAGCAGTCTATTTATTTAAAAAGTTGTCTTTTTTAAATTTGTTTTAACGTCACATAATGCAATGGGAATTAAAAATTTCATGTTATTTATAAATCGGAGAACAGTATTTAAAGTTTAATTTATTATTATTAAATACAGAGGATTTCTTGGCTCAGGAAGAGATATATTTCTTTTACCTGCAAAATTTGGAATAAATCGTTTGATAAACTTCCAAAATATAAGGCTTTTGACAATTTTTAGCCCCCCCCCTCCTCGAAAATTCCTTCTGATTTAGAAAACATTTCCCCCCTTTTAATTGGTCTATTATTGTTTCATAGATATTTTTATTTCAATTCCTACTATTTGCTTACACTCTCCCTATATATATCAATCTTGTTCAATTTTTCAATCGTTAATAAAATTCTTTCTATTCATCCAAGCAAGTTCAAGTAAATAATTTTAAACTTGCAGTGGATGGCATTTGATGTTAATACAGTTTTTTCGAATATTAATTCATTAATTTTTTATTAATTAATTAAAAGCTTACTTTAACGCTTTTAGAATAGTTCTTTAAAGTGGTTGTAATTGGTAGGTCGGGATGGCCTGCTTGGTAGGCCGTTGGATTCGCATCCCTTGTGCTGCGAGTTCGAACCTGGTCGCAAAGTTCCCTATATCGAGAGTTATACCACCGGGGGTACTGAGCCACAGGTGATCGTTATTCGGGGGCTCAGGGGTTAATACCCTCAGAAGCTCAAGCACCCCTTCTTCCGTTGAAAAGCGGAACATGAAAACAAAAATTGTCACTGTTTAATAAAAAGTAATTAAAATGAAATTTTTCCTAGCATGCAAAGAAGGAATTGATTTAAAAAAAATTGTTTTTTATATTACTTGTTTCCTATTTATTTTATGCAATCGCGCATAAATGTAAATATTTTATAACATATTGCTAGAAATTTCTCCAGGACGTAATGACATAACTCTTTGACGCAAATCGGATTTGGGTTACTTTTCCATAAGCCAGGCGCCAACAAAAAATCGCCAAAGAAATTTTGCGATTATTTGGCGATTTTTCGTTTGCACCCGGCAAACGAAAAAGTACCCAGGATTGAACATTTGAGGAGATCAAAAATAACTATAAAGAAAAAGAAAGAAAGGAAAACTGGGAAAGAAGATTAGAGAAAACTAGCACCGCAGGTCAGTTATTCATAACATGAAACAATATTTCATTCTTTGTAGTATGATGTCTTGGTAGCATAAGGAAGCTAAAATTATTAATAACATTTTTATATTATTTATTTTTAAAATAAGAGTAAATGTAAAATATTACCCCGACCCTTTTTTTCTGCTGTTAAAATTCTATTTTTTCTCATAAAAAATCCAGCGCGTAATGACATAACTCTTTGATGCAAAGCAGAATTGGGGTACTTTTCCATAAGTCGAGCGCCAACAAAAAATCACCAAAGAAATTTGGCGATTTCATATTATTTAATATTAATTATTATTTAATATAATAATTATATTATTTAATATTATATTTGGAAATTTTATATTATTTGGCGATTTTTCGCTTTAAAATTTCTGTAAGAATTTTTAGTGGAATTCTACTTTATTTGGCGACTTTTCGTTAACGAAAAAGTACCCGGGATTGAACATTTGAGGAGATCAAAAATAACTATAAAAAGAAAGAAAGGAAAACTAAGAGAGCAGAACGACGAGGTCAGTTATTCATAGTATGAAACAATATTTCGTTCTTTGTATTTTCATGTTTCGGTAGCATAAGAAAGCTAAAGTTATTAATAACGTTTTTATATTATTTATTTTTAAGAGTAAATGTAAAATATCACCCCACCTTTTTTTTTACAGTTAAAATTCTATTTTTTCATTTTAAAAAATCAATAATTCTAACAACATTGCTTATTTATATGAGGCCATATATATCACTTATTTATTTAGACCATATATAAAGAAAAACAACTGTAAAAAAGGCAGCAACTTTTAAGTAAACAGATTGCTTATTCTGTTATTCAATAACTGCAAATGTGTGTGTGTGCGTGATGTTTCACTAACTTTTTTACGCAAAAATATTCAATAGAATTTGATTTTATAAGATTTCTCATTAGAAATATTCCAAAAATTTTAAATTTGAGAAAACTGATGTAGAGTAGTGTTTAAATATGTCATACAAAATAAAAATAAATGTAACTTTCCACAGAAAGGACAAATTCAAATGATTTTAAAAAAGAAGATGGTTCCAAAACTAAAAATATTGCAAATAAATTCAGTATTTTTGTCGACAATCGACTTCTTAATCTAGTCACTTAAGGAAATTTAAGGTTGATGAAAAGAAAATAATTGACCACGACTCTTATACGTAAAAAAAAAAAAAACTTATAAGAACAGGATTTTGTATAACGAAATAGGTATTTTAAAACCATCATTAAGATATCTTTTAGGTAGCTTTTATCATTGAATATAGAAAGATAAAAATATCATAAAGATTCTAACTACTTAAATAAAATTAAAACCACAAATTAAATTATTTGCGGAAATCAAACGATTGAAAAAAGGTTTCATTTGTTCGTACAGAAACTTTTAATGTTAAGTTAAGGCTTTAGAACAGGCATCAATCAAATCAAATCAAGTTCTGAAAGAATCGAAAAGAATATGGTAGACAGTTCTTAGATATAAAAAAATGGAGGGGAATAAATGAAGCCCGCCAGTTTTAGGTCATGATTGTGCGTGCTTGTATAACGTAATTTTCTCCATAATTTGTTCGTTAGAATTGCGGTTTTGATGATTAACCACAAAACCGTTGAGATAGAAATGTTTATAAATCGGTTGTCACGTTTGAGACCGTTGCCGTCTGGCAAAGATGGTAAGTGTAGAAGGAAATAAATGATATAAAAAAAGAAAGAAAAACGTTTACTCTATCACAAATGTAAGAATCAAAATAATTATACAGTGGTAAGAACGATAATCCGTTGGATAAAATTCAGTGGAACTTGCCTATTCCAAGTGTTTTGAAGAAGAAAAATATTTGAAGAAATAAGCAGATTAATAACTATAAGTATATTTCACAAACTTTAACAGCTTTTTAAATAATTTAAGGACAACTTCTCTGTGTTTTTATGATTACTTTTGCATTTAAAAATAATTTTCTAACTGTTGGTCAAGAAAATGAATATAGTACTATCTGCCTTTGAAAGTATGCGGTTTTTATCATGTCAGAACATGATGTTGATTTTAGGATGAGGTTTTTGGTGTCAACAAAAATCCGTAGACGAAAAATAAACATTCAATTATCTACTCGAGCATCTAAAAAAAATCAGCTTTTAATAACGCGTTGCCATTGCATTTACAAAAGCTCTGATTAAAAAAAAGTTAATGACTGCAGCAAATAAAACCTATTAAAATGTTATTTTGAGCACGAGATTACATGAAATGAAATAAATAGGAAATGCGATATTTTTTTTAATAATAAATGCGAGACAGAGTTTGTTGGATCGTTTGCGATACTAAAGAGACTCATTGAATGAAACAATTGAAATGAATAAAAATCTAATTTAACTCGCACATGCACGTGGTGCTTGGCCGTTCAAGAAATAATGTTCTGACATGATACATTGAAATATGCATAACAGATTTCATTTTAATCTTTATTTAATTTCCCCCTGCTTATTCGAGTAGATATGATTTTAAAGTATAATACAAATACAAAATTCAGTTATTAAAATAAATCATAAATAATAAAGTAAATTTATCCATTTTCCATCAAGAATGGAAATAGAAGCTATCAGTCTTAACAAACAATTAATTAATTTGCTGATTTGCATTTTTTTTATTAGAAGGGTCTAGACTAGTTAAATGCCAAATACAGGTTGCAAATATTAATTTCTAAAATCATTGGAAATGATCAATGGGAAACGCCTACCTGAAATTTTCTTATATAGGTGAAATAAGGTAATATAATAAAGATATTATCTCATTCCCCAGCATGAAGTTATGGACCTTGGAAAAGGAAATGAATGCTTTGATAATGCTCAAATTCTTATTTTGAGTATCTTGGACATGAGCTTTATTTGTGTTTAACAGTACTTACTGTAAAATTTCAGTTTAGTTTACTTATATTACGACCCGTTGTAAAGAAACACTAGGGTTATTTTGGGACGGACCTCGTAATTTTGAACCGCGGTCAGATGACGAGGACGACACCTGAGCTGGCATCATCCTCTCCAAACCAGCGAGGAGACGTTTGACCCTGATGGATTTAACGTGTAACAGCCCTCTTTACACGACGGTTCTTTGGTGGAATCGGGTCCCGAACCTATAACCCAACGGCTCACGAGCTGAGCCCTTACCATCAGGCCATCACGAACCCCAACATACTGTAAAGAAAACCGAATATATATTTTGGATACGTTTTCCCACGATGCATTCAAACCAAACGGAATACAATTTCAGTAACAAGATCACATATCAAATTTCCTTTACTCGAGATATTGCGTTATCGAGTTGCCAAGTTTAAATGCCGGTGAAAGTACAGACAATCAACTCTTGGAAGGATTTAATTCAAAGTTTGATATGGATTTATACATCTATATTAATAAAAATGGATCTCGAAATGCGTTGCTAAGCTTAAAACTGGAGAACGGCTCGACCGATTCGGCTAATTTTTTTAAATATTTTCGTTACGACACGAGGATGGTTCTTATGCAGAGAGAAAAAAAAAAACTGCGAGGAAAATAGTTAAAACGGCACTTTTCTTACTTTCCCGCCAAAAATCTTCATTTCCTTCCCCCCACCCCAACTGAGTAAGATAGCAGGAAGTAATAAATTATGATTTGTTTAGAAAGAAATACTCGAAGTCAGTTGGTTTTCATTTATAGATAAAGGGATGTTTAAAAAAAGAAAGAAAATAGTTGCTTTTATTATTAGTCTGTATGGATATTTAATCTATGCCTGCTCAAAATAAAGTCTGGGCAGGGAAGAAAAAAATATAACAAAGCGAAAAAAAGGTTTGTAAAAAGAAAAGTAGTGAAGAAAAAAAGGAGAGAAAAAAAAAAAGGAAAAGAAATGAAGTGTGTGTGTGTGTCACCATTATTTCCTCTGTTCGCGGCATTTTCCAAGCTGTTTTTAAACTTTCGCATTTCATGAAAACCAATTGTGTCTTTATTTGTTTAGTGTGTTTACATTTATGAAAATTTGAACCTCATTATTCTATAAAAACGTAGGATTTTAGACCTTTCTCTCCACCATTTAAGTAAAATATCAATTCCGGGACAATCATTGTACGGATAGAAAGAGAAAGACGAGTAGTACAACGAACATTCGAAGAAAATAATACTACAAATGAATTATATGACTATCAAATTTTTTTTGCTTTAAAAATATTTTGGTGAAAAACCTATTATGAAACACAGCTACATAAAATATTTTATGAAAATTTTAGAGTGCATTAATACTGGCGAACCGACTGGTCGCCAAAGGCGGCTAGTTAAATCTAAAATCTTTGTACCAGATTTTAATTACTTAGTTCGTGCTTTGCAGTAATTGGTTCGTCTTTATCCGGACAACCAGACAGACAGATTTCTTGTAATTGAATTTCGTCCAAAATTTGGAAGAAATCTACAAGTTTTTGAATTATCAAAAAAGCATTTATAAACAGACCGATGTAATTCTAGAATCGTGTTTTTTAGATTCAGAATATGTAAAGGTTCACCAAAATCTAAGTTCGAATTTTTTTCTTGATGATTGCAGTACTTTTTCTTTGCTTCTTTCGCGTATTAGAAAATAAAGATAAAATAAAATAAAAAGAGATGCCAAATGCATGAAACCCATAGAAGAGTTTGTAAGGCCACTTAATATATCTCTTAAAATAGAGTATGTTTCTCGGCAATATTTTATTTCTAAAATTAAACTATATAAAAAAAGAAATAAAATGCCTAAAATAAAATAAAAGAGGGTGGAAATTTGAAATATAAACTTCGAGGTGCTGCTTTTAGAATTTTAAATGATTAATAAGTAAGCGAAGTTCTGATTTTTTCCAATAACTACCGGAAATATTGTAGAAAGAAAATAAATATCAACCAATTCAAAATATATTTTTTTAAATGTCTTCTCAAAAATACCAATTTACAGGGTTTTTTTTTTTAAAAAAAAATTGTAATTAAAACCGTCAACTGAACTAACATGATCGAAACCAATACCAAGAATAAAATCTAGAAGATAATAGTATTGACGTTGGTTAGTGATTAAACTTACAGTTGACAGTCAATAAACTTAAATATGAGTCAGCAGATCAGCATTCATTAATTCAGCCTTTATACCTAACTTCACCAAAAAGAGGAAATGAAAATCACAAGTTACACAGAGGATCTTCACAAAATGAATAAGAGCTACTTGGTATTTCTTTATTACCTCTTCATTAAATTCGTTTTTTTTAAAATTACATACAAGCGCCAAACTTTTGTCGTCATCGCTGTTCAGTACTTCGCTACCAACACGCCAAGTTGCCATGTCTAACTAATTTGGATGGATATCAAAATTCAAATTTAGTTCACTCCGGCTCGACGGACCAAAAAATGTTGTGAAGGCCGATGATAGTTCCACAAATGATAATGAGAAGTGAACTAATAATAGCTGTGTAGCTAAAATGATAAAATCGATGCTTCCATAAAATGTGGTTTATTTGACTATGAGAAGGGACATGAAGTCACCTCGCTGTCAACGGAATGCGCCATGTTCTGAGTTCAAATCCATCCAAATTAGTTAGACATGCCAACTTCAATGAGAACTTTCAAGGAGCACCCATCCTTTAGAGAAAATGACATCATCTAAATTATGTGACTGTTTGATGCTACGACTTTTATGACTAATATGAATTGGTTATGTTCTTAGTGAACTTGTTTTTAGATCTGTAAGTAGGGATTATAGCTAGGTCTATGACTCGCTGAGAGAGGATGAGGATTGGAATTGGGAGATCCTATTGGTTATTTCAGTTGCTGTAGGTGCGGGTTAAAAAGATGCCAACAGCACGTGATGTTACCAGGTGGTCACCCTCCCAAGTACTGATCACGCTCGATACTACTTAACTGCAGTAGTTAGACATGACAAGTGATTTAGAGGTCTTAAATAGAAGAAAAGGGAGCAACCCTAGAAATAGGGCTCGCCAACTTGGCAAGTTGGTAGCAAAGTACTGACCAATCGCAGCAGGAAAAGCTACAACCCCTCTTGCCACGCCATAGGAGGTTTAATATTTTACTCCTACTTTGAAACAGTTAATTAGTCAAACTTTAATAATTTTTTTCTTTAACACAAATAAATATATTTTGCCCCTTCCTCTTAAAACTATTTTTAAAAGAAAATCAACATCTTCAAATATATTATCAAAGGGGGTGAAGGGGACCCAAAACTATGAGATGCTAATTTAGCACATACGAGTAATTGCCTAGGACAATGGTAAATAGATATTCAGGTTGAGGAGCTTTTAATATTTTATTGACGAGTCCAGTGAATTTTAAAGTCACATTTTTTCTTGGGTGCTTCGAATTTTTTATTAACATAATATTTATACTGTCTATCATCCTAAAGTATTATTTATTAAAATGACTAAATATTGAAGAATGTGTGTGGTGGCTGGCGCACATTAAATCTGTTGAGGTTACAAAGTTCTTCATGTCGAGAATACTACTACTAGAGAGTTCGAACCTGCCAGCCGAAGACTCTTCGTATGGGCTGAACATTAAATCTGTTGTGGTCAAAAAGTTCTCCATGTGGAGAGTAATACCACTGGTAGTACTGGGTAAGAAACGATTGTTCTTTGTTCCAGATCTAAATTACGATCCTTGGATGAAGTCCGTACCGTAAAAAGGGTTTGTGACGTGTGTGAGCCAGTAGTCAGACTTCTGCCTGGGGGTGCTCAGGTATCCATGCACTCAGAAGCTACTGCACCCCTCCTTCCGTTGTAAAGCGGAACACAACAACAACAATATTAAAGAAATTTTACTGCCATTTTAATCTAAATCCAGCAAGAGTAATCTCTCCGGAACTCTCTCACGTAATTTCTATTTATTATATTATTCCCCTAACCCCGAATAAAATTATGAACCTTGGGTAAAACAGCGAAAGCCTTGCATGGTACTGACAAACAATGTTTCCGAAATATAAATCTACAGCGTAAATCATTAATTTTTACTAAATCTATTGTGAGAATATGTATTTCAGATGCAGGGTCCGGGTCAAAATCTCCTTTGGAGACCCCCTCTGCTTCACTCTTTCAGTAATGAAGAACTAACTTTATGGCGTTATTTAAATTTTTCATCTCATTCTAGATATATAATAAGAAAACAAGAAGTTTTAGATATATAACAAGAAAATGGGCTAGAACTTAAAATATGTATAAAGTCTATTCAATCCCCCCCTGATGTGAGGGCACAGGGTAACTGCCCCTGCGTAAGACAGACTCTGTTTGGATGCCCTTCTTGCAGACCAATTGACTCAAAATTTTTACAGGGAGTTACGGTTGTAATCATAATATATTGCAACGAATTTCACTGATTTAAATCACTCCGTTTATGAATTATTGCTTTTAAACGAATCCGAAAGAACAGATTGACCAGAAGTTCAACTATTTGAAAGATTTGGCCCAAAATTTGATAAGAATTTATATTTTCTACTAGCTTTTACTCGCTACTTCGTGTGCATGGAAAAGCACACAATTAACCTAAAAATTTATTTACAGTGCGTACCTGAAATGAAGGAAAACAGCAAATCAAGTTCGCATTTCTTTGAAATCAAGTCAAGTCTATTTTATTTATCAATCGACATTGAGATAGCTACAACAGTATTACTAACAGAACGTTTTAAACTTTTAATTAAAATGAAAACACAGTGAACAACACAGAGTACAGAGGATTTGCAACACCAATTAGAGCAACGCAAATGCTTGAAATTTCTACGCCTGTTGGGGTAACGCAATACAGATTAGAAATTTTTAATTTCCTTTATTTTGTTTTATTTTAATCCAAAATTACTTCAGAATGAATCCTAAAAATCGATTCATTAACAATGTTTCGTTTTAAATGCGTCAAACACTAAGAAAATAAACAATCGTTTGAAATAATAGGTCAAAAAAATGTTAAGCCTAACTTCATTAGGGTGAGAAAAAACACTGAAAATTTTTGGCGGGGAAATAAGAAAGGTTTTTCTGTTTTTTCTCTCTACTAGAACCTTCCTCGTGTCTTAGCGAGAGTACTTTTTTTTTAATTAAACGAATTGGCAGAGCCGTTCTCGAGTTTTGTTCTTAGCAACACATTTGGCGATTCATTTTTATTTATATAGATGCAAAACATGTGTATTAAAATTTATCTACCAATCTCTTTGCATTTTGTAGTTATTGAGTTTCTTTGTACTGGAACAGCCAGACTTTCTGAGGATGGATTTCATTGAAAATTATGGGAAACCTACAAATTTTATTCTAAGATTATGTAGCAAATTCAATTCATCTAGCTCAAAACATTTTTGAGTTCACGCGTTCGATAATAGACCTATTGGCAAAATTGTGTTTTTCGAATTCGCAAACATTTGAATTTGGAGATTCGTGAAAATTTCGATTTCGAATTTTTTGACGATTATGCTGTTTTTATGCTTCGAATGCGAGAAAGCAAAAATATCTTTAATAATTCTTGCCTTATTCAATTTTGGATTATATTAAAATATGAGTTCTTAATTTTTTTTCTGTCCGATTCTATCATATTTCAAATAGTATTAATTAACATTTTTCTTACCATCTGCAATGGATGAGAGATTAATATTGATACGAAAAATTCTCACTTAAGAACGATGCAGACTTGATTGTCTATGAAAACGCGCATTCAATATTCGCAACACAAATTACAAATTCACAGCAAATTAACTCTACCCGTTCATTTCGGTTAACAGCAAAACTATAAATCATGCGTCAAAAAGAGAAAAACCGCTCTCTCAAGCTAAGATAACTAACGTAGCTTGTTTTCTGAGCTTATCTAATTTTCCTCTTCAACTTCAATGGTAGGCTTCTTGGGGCACCCGTCCAACATGGAGAACTATACCATCACTGATTTGACTATTAAGAGCATGACACTTAATATTTTAACATGAGCTGGTTTTCCTCCTTAAGCCGGGCCTTTTAAATAGCGTCCCACTTAAGTGGGAGGGAAAAACTCAAAATAGGCGCATTCGTTCTAGGCGTTTGGAAATTTCTCCAGTATTCTATAAGAACACATCTTTATTTCTTAGCTTCTACTACATATTTTAGTGTGTAGTAAACACTGTTGGCGACCTCCTTATGTCACCAACACACCTATATCGCCAAATTAATCAAATATGGCGATTTTCTTAGATCGGTCTTTTCTCACTGACGCGCAATTTGATTACAATTAATTTTATACAATAAAACTATTTACAAATATTTACCTCTACTTTATACCAAATTTATAGCAATATTAATGTTAAAATGTTGGAGATTTAAAATACAGTGGTCTCCTTTGAATTTTCTCGTTTGCTCTCTAATAAACTTCGACTCATAATTTTATGCAAGCTTCCTCTTCTTGCACAAAGTACAGCTTATTTTTTAGTTCAAGATCATAGTAAAATATTTCTTATGCTAACAACAAAACTTTAAGCAAATAATTTGGTAACTCTCTAAACTTGAAAACGTTTGCTTTACACTTATCCTAAGTAAAATAAATAAATAAATAAATAAAATAAAATAGAAAAAATGTTTGCCATTTAATTGGTATATTTTGGTTCCACAGAAGATGATTTTTCAACCTTTCTTTTAATTTCTTTTTCTAAATCAAAAACATTATCTTTGAGCACTTTCCAAAAAAAGTTATTCTGAATACAGTCACATACATTACAGAATTTATTTCTTATTTGAAATATGACAAAAAAAAAAACAAAAAAAAACAGAGACATTATTTAATTCCTCTCCTATTAAAGTGAAAACACGCAACTGCAATAAACAATCAACAATAAAATTATAAAAACAGAAATAATTTTTATTTAAATACATATGTACAGCACAAATTAAAAGTATATAATTTCATTATAAATTTTTAAATTTCACTAACACGCATTAACCGCCATGAAGAGTAGATATGAAAAGAATAGTATCCCCTGGCTGAATTTCATAATCCAGCTCACCCTATAAAAACAATGAAAATTAAAGCTGAAAACAAATTCATAACAACCAAATATAAGCAATATAATTACAATAGAGTCATATTAATAAACCTTAAAAAATTCTTTTTACATAGTGCTAAGAAAAAAGGTAAAAAATAAAGAACTAAAAATATTTAAATTTTTAATCATATATTTTATATATTTTCACATTCTATACATTACTTCTAACATTATACATAATTAACACTTCAATGTAGAAGAATGGAATAAATTTCAGGAAGGGAAAAATGAAATTAAAAGAGAAGAAAATTGTAGTAACTAATAAAAATTCATCTTCTTCATGATATATTCGATAGGCTAGGAGTAAGGTATAAAGAAGCCTTAAGCCTCTAATCCTTAATATATTCTTTAAAAAAATTATAGCATAAAAGAAGGATAATTTATTTAAAAAATAGATAAAATACACATATTTGTAAGAATTAGAAATATATTTATTCATTTAACACATATTTTTTACTTAATTTTGTTTAACTTAATCAAATTATTCTGAAAAGCTCTAAAAATTTATTTATATTTTGAATAATTATGAGCAAACATAATTTTTTTAAAAATTTCTTTCATTGCTAAATCAAAATAAAGTTACACACATATACACATATGCTGTAATATGTGTGTGTGTGTACTTTTTAAATATGCTTAATGATACACATATGTAACGATTAGAGGAATGTAATAATCATATTTATTGTATTGTATTAAATATTAGCATAATTGTTTATTTTGTATTTCAAACAGAAAAAATTGAACTTATAAATAAATAATTCTGATTAATATACTGCTCCAATCGTAATAAATGAAGTACAATTTTCAGTACTCATTTCTACACATTAAGAGAAACCAGCTCCCAATAGAAAATACTAGCACTAGAGAGAAAATACTAGTATTTTAAAACTTCCAATTTTCACTAAATATTACAACAAGCAATTTAACAGTAAAATAGAATTTAATTACTGTACTATCAAGTCACACTTGTTAAAGAATATGTTTTTTAAATCTATAGTTAAGACAATCTTACAATTTAAAAAATCAAAATTTATTTGTAATAAAAACTATATATATATGTTAAAGGAGAAAAGAAGCATCAGCAGGTTTAAATATGACTAGATTACTTTGACTTATTTTCATTAGTAAAAAACTGCAGAAATGAGAAGGAATGAGGATAGTTTTCATCAAAAATTTTAAAAAAAGCACAATATGAAAAGTATAAAATAGTTTGGATAAGACAATTATGATTTAAAACAGTATAGATAATCAACCAGTAATAGGTTATTTTTTCAAACAATTACTTTGCAGTTAGAATAAATGCATTTTTAAAAAAAATCCAAATCATGTGAAATAACCACAGGATATAAGACCTACCATAACATGGTATCTCCCCACCCCCTTCAAAAAGTACAACATACATGAACAGTTCTTGGGGGTAAATCACCTACCTATACATCATTGTTAAATTTTCTTTAAAAAAAAATCTTTTAGAAATTATTATGCTACTGTATGTATGTTATTTAACCACGAGAAAATTCATGTATAATAGAATTTTCATCAGTCAAACCTCTAAGTCTGTAAAAGATTGCGACCCAGGGAGTAATACTTTAAATTCTAAAAAAAAAAAAAAAAAAGGAAAAATCAAATAGATTTTCATTTTGAAATCAAAGTTACATGTACTTAGAAGTTTGGAAAAAGTGACTCTGTAAAGGTATCAAAACATTTCATATGAGATGGTTATTTCTTTTTAACACAGCTTTAAAGAAACATTGAAATAATAAGTGGGAAGGGGGCCGTGAAAAGACAAGCCTATTTTCTTACAAGAAGTTTGATAACTGAAATAAGAACTTGTTAAAATGTTACCATGTATTAGTTTATTAAAATATTTATATCTATGATATCAGTGGTAGTGATATTTGTAAACTTATTTTATAATTTCAAATAAATATTTTTGAAAACCATAAAATGTAAAGAAGTAATGAAGAAGAAGTAAGAACTTAGCTTTTATTTTTAATCAAGTTTTCAAATACGATTAAAGACCCAATCAAATTTGGTAATTGGGTTACTACTGCATATATAAAATACTATTCTTTTTCAGAAAAATTTGCTTCATTTTGAATTTCAAAATTTTTTATTAATAGGTCAGTATAAACCATGTTTATCATGTCCTAAGTCAATAACTAGTATTAATTACTTGAATATAATTCAACATGATATTTGCAAATGATATTGAAAATACTACAAATACACGAAACATTAAGTTCATTTATAAAAATAAAATTCAAAATTACTTACCAGAAGTTCCCAGTCAGAGTCATTTACCAAAACAAGTATGCCTGGTCGTCTGAAACAAATGATATATATTTTTTTATAGTCATGAGAATTAATGGCTTAATATGTCCAAAGAAAATAATGAATACTCATTTACACAGTTTCTCCTTGAATGAATAATTCTGGTCTCTCTTGCAGTAAGTTTTCTTTGACCCACGCTATAAGAGCTTTCATTATCCCTAGAAAAACACTTCATTTTATAAATTCAAACATAAAATTTTCAAATAAATAATATATTTCAGGTAAAAAATAACTGTTATTTTCTACTATCCTTTTCTAATTTAATATACCGAATAGTATTGCAATTAAAAATCCTTATCAAATGCATACAATATATGGCTTGTACAATCATCAATAATTTAAAAATTACATTTATCCAACTTAAGCAAAAAAGTTAAAGTTTCATTGAATTCATCATTCAATATATTACGAAAATTTGAATTTTATTTGCCAATCAAACTGAGCTGTATAGTAATTATGAAAAAAAAAAATGATTTAATAATTTTTATATCTCTTTTTCTTTTATCTTATAAAACACACAAACACACACACACATGATATGAAATATTTACACAATAAAAAAAAACATGCACATTTATTTTTTCAAGTTACAATGGATTATTATGGATTATTTGAAATCCTTTTTAAAAATTATAAATTAATACTTTTTAATAAATACTTTAAAAAGTTGATAAAATATTGAATGTAATTAGCATAAAGGTGAAAATAAAATTTAGATTAACATGTAAAATTAAGGAAGGCATTATATTTTATTTTAATTAAAGAATAATTCCTTATAATTTCAAACTGTTTAACAACTTAAACATTTCTTAGAATCAAATAGGCAGAATAAGGTTGTTATGTAAAACTAGATAAACATCTAAACAGACAACAAACATTAGAAAATATATATATTTTCCATAAATAATTATTTCAATGCATTTATAACTTATCCCCTATATTTCACAAAAGATAATTAGAATAAATAAGAACTGAATTATTAATTTTACTGTATTAAATATTTATAGTAGTATAAAAACACAAAGCATTAAAATACTACTTACATTTTTCATTTGAACCAGGAAGTTTCACATTATAGTCCTTTTGATTTTTAAAAAGCAGTTCTAATCCACCGCTGAAAAATATGAATGAAAGATCTAAAGGTATAGAAATTTCGATAAATAAAATGTGGTGAAATGTGATTTTATTTGTTTATTGCAAATTGAAGATTATTTAATAAGCCCTGTTAATTTAATAAGAAATTTTTTAATATGAATCATTATTTAATAAACTAATATTTAGCAACAAAAACTGAAAATATTTTTTTGATTAAATAGAGTTGAATTTTTATAAAAAATTCAAAAATATTTAATACCATTTTCTAGGTTAATTAAGAGCAAAACTGTCATTCTGTGCTTTTCAATAAAGACAGAAAAGTAATTTAAAAAATAAAGAAAGCATTTATGTTATTTGATTTTCATATTAAACTAAATGTTAAAAAGAAATTAATTCAAACTAAGAAACTACCCGATTCAAATAAGAATAATCTAACATAAAAAAAATTTTTACAAAAAAATTAATTAATTAATTAAAGAATTTAGATTTTTTAGAAGTTGATCAATTTAAAATTTAACAGCAATATTTAATTTCATTTTTTATCGTTTGAATTACACCAAATTTAAAAACGAAATATCAATTTATTGTACAACTAATTGATTTGTTTTCTATTTTACCTAAATTTAAGATTAATATCCATCATTTGACAAATATGTACAAATGTAAAGAAATGTAAACAATAACAACATGTGCCGCTTTCAAACTAAATTTGTTCAGTTACAAACACAGTTTTAAAAGTTCACTATTGAAACAAATAAATGTAGAAGAAACAATAACTATTATCATCCCATAGTAGTCTTTTAAAATGATTCTCTTTAATATAAAACGTATTATCTATGTACTTTTTAGAAACTGTAGTTTACTAATAGATGGCGCTACTGCATCAATTTTGTAAATTTCGTTTTCCGCTCTTCGAGTCTATTAATTTTGAAATATTGTTTTTAATTAAAGCTTCAATCAGTTGCTGAACTTGCAGCTTTATAGCGTCCTGAGTGCAATTTTATTGTAAGTGCTTATAAAAACCAAATTTGCTTCTGTTTTATCTGTAACAGTTTTTAATTTTGAATGATAGTTAGCGGAAGTGCTGGCGCGAAGATCCCTTGGTTACGTTTAATTCGCGCCGCCAAAAACAACCTGTTTACTAACGATTTTTGAAATTTGTTTTCAAATAAGTTTTATTTGAAAGAAAAATTTATTCAATTTTTCTAGCCTCTGTCTATTGTAATTCTTAATACTTCATATGATTATGATGTTGCTGAAGTAATGAAAAATTACTCTTCATATTTCGCAACATACTGTAAACATAACTGTTTTATAGTTTCGTAATTCTCTCCTACAATCTGGTATAGTTATATACATCCTGTTTAATATTTAATTTCAATAATTTTATGAATATTTCCTCCTTTTAAAAATTATCTGCACTAAATTTTCACAAAATAAGACGGTCGTTTGTATATTTCCTTGAAATTGCATTGAAACGTTTATAATAAATACATGATTTTGCAAAATTTCATCCATTTTGTCTTGTCATTTTAACAACGAGCTTTTAAAATTTTGTATTTCGTTGTTTAATCAGCTATGTTTTGCATTTTCAGAAGTTTAAATAAAACATAGTAAATTGAACACTTTTTTTTATCTATTATTTTAAATAAAAATATCTGTTATTGTAAATTCCCGATAAAATATTTTGTGTCTTAGTACTCGATTTATGCAGTTGCTGTGCTTTTTCATTAAATGCCATATTTTTTTTTACATTTTGTGTTAACAAATATGTTTATAACTTGTATTCTTGATTGCTTAAATTTTAAAATAAATCTTTTGTTAAAGTGAGGATTTTGCAGAAAATATGTTTTATTAAAATACTTTTATTTCATGGTTTTAATTTTAAAAAATATCCATAAAAAAATTCATATATAACTATTTACATTGAAAACTTTTTAAAATGTCTTATATATTTCACCTGATATAAAAGAACATTCTACATGCAAATAAACTTTTGTTCATCATAAATTCTTCTGGAATTTTGGATGTCTTAGTTAATATCAATTGCAATATTGGTTGCATTTTACCCAATATGTGGTAGCATTTTGTTTAAAAATAAATAATTGAAGAAAATTTTCTATGATAAGATCTTATTTTTCAATTTATTAATTCTTATAATTTCAAAGCCCAAAATTATGACCCTTTTTTTCTTATAAGCATTTAAATTCTGCCATTTTTATATTTAAGATTATCTGTTTTTGTTGGCTTGTTTTGTTTTATTTAAAAGTCTGTTATATTCTATTTTACAAATATTTTGTTTTAAGGTTTTATAAAAAAGAACACTTTATCTGAAATTATTTTATAATTTGCATTCCTTCTTAAATTACACATGTATATTAATTACACATACACACATATATAATTATGTTTATATATTTCGAACTATGTTTATATATTTTGAACTATGTTTAAATATTGCTAATTATATTTAAAAATTATCCTTGCATTACTATATTAATGTTCTTTTTTTTTCTTTCTTCCTTTTTCTTTTATTTGGAGGGAATTTTTTTAAAAAAATTAATGCATTTTGTTTTCAGTGTAACAAGATGAATTTAGCCTGATGTTATGCTAGTTTAGTCTTTATGAGTTGCTGAAATGAATAATCCTTTAAAAGACTTCAGGCCTGAAAGTCTGTGCCTTTTAAAAGAGACGCAAGAAGATTATTGGTGTTATGCTAGGAAAGGGCCACATGATTTTTCAGTGTATACTGAAAAATCTTCCATTTATGAAACACCTACCAAAGAAAAGTTCCGAGAATCAACTGATGTTTTAGTCAGGTGGACTGATGGATTGCTGTACCTGGCTACAATTATTCAGGTATTATTATTATATTCTATGAGTAAGACTTTCCTAGTATTTTAACTTTATATTTCTAGAAATTTTATGTATAAGCAATTTTTTTCCAGGTATTCCTTGCCACTTAAATTTGTATCTTTATTAATGTGCTCCTATTCACTTTAATCTTCATTATTTTTTTTAAATCTTACTGAATTTATCAATTTTATTTTATAATGTTTAGATAAGTTTAATTTTTATTAGTCTAGAATAACTTTCTTAAACAATATAATGGCCATTCGCGTGCTAACAGAAAATGGAATTTCTATTTAGTAATGATTATTCTTGCCTCTCAGTACAATTTAAACTTCAGAATAAATATTTTCTCATGACATGCTTTCAGTTTTCTATTTAACTTCGAAAATTTTCATAGTTTTTGAGACAGAAGGCATATATAATTTGGCCCAACTATACTTAATATATATAAATAGATCTGAAATCTGCTTAAAATACTAGTAGGGTGAAAAATAGACCATTTGGTATGTCTAAAATCAAATTTAATGCCTGTATTCATACTTTAGTAGTATAAGAACTTGTTAAGTGATATACGAAATTGTATTTGCAGATTTGCTAATTATTTAACTTAAATGCACTATTTAGATGCATGCAAAAAATCATTATAGAGTTATTATTTGTGTTATGGGGATTTAATTGTTAAGTGAATGTTTTTAAAATTGTAAATTTATTTACGAAATGGATTGGAGAAAATTTTAAATTACATTGATCTTAAATGCAGATAATACTATTATATAATAAAATATAAGTAATTTAAATTATTATTGAAATTATTAGTACTTTCCAAATTTAGAATTGGATTTTTATCATTTTGGATTGAAATTGTGTAATAAGTGTACAATGTTTTTAGCATTTCAAGCATTTTTTTAAAAAAATTATTGATTTTATTTATTAGTTTACAATATTTATTTTATTTCATGACATTTCATTATTTTGAGAAGTTTAACTACTTTTTGTTCTAAGACTGTGTCATGTCTGATTATTTATTTTTCTTTGTATTGTATGTCAGTGAACAATTTTTACAATAAAGCTTGTATCTAGTAGAATATATTTTATTCATTAAAGGTTTTGAAACTTCTCGATCAAACCTATTTAATAAACTATATCATATCAAGAATTCTGAAACTTTCCACAGGTTGAAGATGAATACAGTAGATGTGCTGTTAAGTTTGAAGATGGTTCTCAGTTTTGGGCATTATATAAAGATATATACAAGGGTAAGAAAGCGAGATAATGCTTGTTGAAATTCAAAATCATATATAGAATTCATTTAATAGATTTTTTTGTTCATATTTATCTGTTTTCTATGATGTTTTTGAAATCTTTAGAACCAGTGCCTTTAGTATCTATAAATAGCTTTCTCTGACCTTATCTGTTATAATGTTTTTTAAACTGATTATTGCTGTAATTTTTTTTTTCTTGTCCTTGTTGTTGAATGAAAAAGTAGAAAGTTAATGTTTTTTTCCCTCTCATTTTTGGTTTTTGAAATCACTTGAAAATTTATGAAAGTGTGAATCTGATAAAATAAAATAGTTATTAGAAACATTATAATTTACATAATATTAGCTTATTAAGGGGGGATAAGGTTTTCATTCATTAAAAAAATTTAAAACCTATAAATGCATTTAAATAGAAGTTTATAATTTTTTGAAAAGGGAAATATGTGTGAAAAACCAAATATTTTGGTAGGGCTTTGCATAATATTAATATACATTCACTCTATAGCTTTGTTAGTAGTGTTGATTTATATCAAATTCATTAAAAACATTTAACAGTTGTTAAAACAGTAAATGTGAAATCTAAATTAGTTTTTTAAAAAATTTAAATTATTATTTTTTTACAAAGTGAATGGAATTTTAACTGTGACATTTATTTAAGCAATTAAAATATTCCATTAATTAGTTTTTCTAAATATTCTCTTTTTTGTTTGTGCTATAAAAATTTTGACAGTCAAGATTATTTTGGACTTAATTTCACGAGTTCTTATCATTTGGGTGACGATCTTTGTAATTCAACAACTTAAATAGAATCTGTTTTTATTCAACAATTATTGTTACATTGTTTAAATTCTAAATGTGAAAGAAACTTTTCTGCCTAAAAACTTATATTCTTGTTATGCTTTCTTTTAGGATAAAACATTAAATGTTGAGAAATTATTGAAAAAAAAAATGATAAAAATTAAGAATCGAGTTGCCTTTATACTTTATCCAAATATGAATTTTATATAGACTTACGACTATTTGTGAAGAATACATTTCAGTGCATTGATGAATTTCTTTGAAATACATTAATAGTATTCAAATAGTATATTCAAATATATTTAAAACAACTGGGTTTGAAAAACAAATGTTGTTTTTTATAAAGAAGTTACCAGGCTTTATCTAACAACTCACTTTTGAATGCATCTGTTTATTTCTTATACTATTCAATTAACTTTATCTGAACCTATATTTTGTTGAATTTGAATTTTTATTTGTATTATTAGGTCCTTCACCAGAAAATGAGTTTGCATGTACTGTCTGCGACAGTAGCTACTCCCAACCTCCTGATGAAATAGTCATTTGTGACAAATGTTCAGTAGGTCAGTAATATAAATTTCGCTGCATAAATGATGAATCTTTTAATACATTATTTATGAAATTTTATAAAGCTGGAATTTTTGACTCTTGTAAATATTTTTATTTAAAATATAAAATTTAGATTCCAAAGTTGTTTTTTTTAATAGAACAAGAATATTATCTCTAGTTTTTGTATCAGAAAATTATTTAATTATATCATGGCTTCTTTTTTTCAATAAAATTTTTGTAAATCTATATAAACGAGAGAACAAATATTGTAATTGCACATAGAAAAAAATATTGTAATTTTTTTCTATGTGCTGTAAAGTTTTCTTTTGGTAATAATGTAATAAGAAATATGCTTATAATTTAATTTTCAGGATTAACTAAAATAACAAAAACAATAATTATTTAGTCTGAATCATTGGAAAATGTCAAGTCAAAGAATTCCTGCTAAATTTGTATTTTAAAATATTGCAATTTTTAAATTCTGTCTTTAGCATTTTAATACCATTGTGATAATCATTAATTAAAAATTACTCTGTGCAATGTTTCTAGAAGAAATTATAAGTTTTTATTATTTTAAAATGTGTTTATGAAAGATAGCCTATGAAATTTCTACATATTGTAAGTTTTCCAAATATTTAAGCATTTTTGTTTAATTTCTAACCATTGTGCAATATAATTTTTCATTCAAGGTTATCATCAACTCTGTCACATTCCTAAAATTGCTACATCTGACCTGAATCCTGAAATACCATGGAGCTGTAGAAAATGTGTTTTTGCTTCTTCAGCGAAGGTATAATAACTGTTAAAAAAAGAAATGAAGGCAGTAATAAATATTTAATGATTTCAGAAAAAGATGACTAATTTGGAGTATGATATCAATGTTTTTTAATGGATGTACTTAAAGACTTTTAAATGAATCACTGGACTAAATTTGAAATTAACAGATTTCTATTTTAAAATTTTTAAGCATAATTTACGATTGCATTTTCAAATGCTTTATTGATCTTCATGGGGCACTTGTTTTAAGTTATTTTTTCTGATTATAAATTTTAATCTTCAAGCCTATGTTTTAAGGATGTAGGAGGTATTTTATTTGAAAACTAACAATTTTTAATAATTAATTTCTATGAAGAATTATTCATGCTTTTTAGTATATTATGTACCATAAAATATTTTTGATTTCAGTTTATTAATACATGCTATTGAATTTTAAATAATGTTAATAATAAAATATTAATGAAGATATTTTTTTAAAAAAATTTAGTTATTTTTACCATTAAAATCTAATATATGAGATTTCTGTTTCTGTTTTTTATATACATAAAATGATTTTTATGTATTTCAGAAGGGAGGAGCTTTAAAGAAAGGTTCAAATGGTAAGATATTTCATTTATAATATTTTAATTTTTTTTTCTTTTTCTATCTGTTTATATTGTAGCTGATCTATGTAGTTCCATCTTGCCTAAATCTAGTTTCACTGTTATCTTTATAGTCTTATTAATTGAAAAATCAAAATGAGTTAGTGTGATAGTCCTTCAATTATTGAAACAATTTAAATAACAACTTTTTAAAATTATTATTTAAGTCTTTCTGTTCAATAAAAAGTCACTTACAAGCGATTCTAATGTGTAACACTCTATAGTTTGGCTGAATTTGCTCTCAATAAGTTTATTGATAAAAGGCTACATTTTGTGATAAAGCCATATTATAATATGTGAAAATTATAAATCATATGTTCCTTTTAGGCATTTTTTGCTGACACATGTTTAAACAATTCCTAATATTTACTTAATTTTATAGCTCAAGCAATGTTGAAAATGAAGGAAACATTGCCTTACAATGTAAGTGAATATGCTTTTCTGTTTTGATCTCATCGAATTCAAAAATTTTTTAAAAAAGATTTTTTTTTAGATTGTTAATATATATTTTTTCTATTTAGCTTGAAGCTTTGACATGGGATACTTCACATCGATCAAATTTGCAACAAACATATTGTTATTGTGGTGGTCCCGGAGAGTAAGTTAATTATTCATTATTTATTTACTCAGATTTTAGCTACTCATCAAATTGGAAGTAATATGCTATAGGTTGGTGTCCATAGACAGCTAGAATTACAGATAACAAACATTTCTTAAATTTTTTTTTATGTTTGGATTGCCAACATTATGTAGATTAAAACATATAAAGATGCAATATCATTACATTTATAAAACTATTTCCATATGTTTGCTTCATTGCTGGACAAATTTGCAAATGAAAGTAGCATGTCAAAGAGCTGTCAGAAGCATTTACTAAGAAAACAAATTAGATTGATAGAAAATGAGAAGAAAATACCTGCATTCTTCAATGGATAGTTTCTTGGAACTCTTTTGTTATCTTATATGTATATAATATATTTACATTTCTGAATTTGTATCTTTTAGAATATTTTTAAATATTTTTCTGAAATTTTTATTAAAAAGTTTGTTTTTGAAATTTAATAGAGTGAAGTGTAAATAATTATGTTTGCAATTAATCTATACTAGAAATGTCTTTATTTTATGCATTATATATAAATATTGAGAATAAATGAATCACTGTAACTAAGGTAAATCAACTCAGTTTAATGAATTCATCCATTTAAGGGACTATGCTATGGCTTCCTATATTTTTTTCCAAACAGATCAAATTTGAAGATCTCTGGCTCATTTCTGTTTATTTTTTTAAATATAATATCCACTTTTTTCGATATTGTAACTGATATATTAATGTAGAATTCCAGAAATGTATTATGCATTTATAAATAACATAATGTGATAAAGAAGTATAAGGTATGTTTCTACATTTATGCCACTCATTCCATTAATTGTTTCCTTTTCTTCGCATAGGTGGTATTCAAAAATGCTGCAATGTACAAGGTGTAAACAATGGTTTCATGAAGGTAAATTAATATATTTTTTCTGATTGCATACAGTGCTCTATTATTATTTATTTTTTAAAATGTTATTTTAAGTTAAATAATTTGTTAATGTTTTTTTTTATATTGTAATTTTTGCAATTTATGTTTGTAAGTGCAATTGAAAACTATTTGTTTTTCTAATTTATTTTGTCTTATCTTTCAGCTTGCCTTCAGTGTTTAGATGACCCTCTTTTATATGGTGATAGATTTTATATTTTTGTTTGTACTGTGTGCAATAAAGGACCTGAGTTCCTTCGACGCCTGCCATTGAGATGGTTTGTTTCAATTTTTTATAATTATTTTATTTAACATTTTCATATGCGTTTTATATAAAGAAATATAAAATAAATTTTAAACTTGAATGACGGAATTATTTTAAATTCACTTTTGCTTTTTCAAATCCTTCTAAAATGTTTATATATAATATTAATAATTATTATGAGAGAAATTTAAAATTGTTAATTTAAGGATGCTTAATTCATTTTATATTAAATTTATAATTTATATCAAATTTTCAAATGCACTAGCTAACCAAAGATTTTGAGAAATCTGATACAGATGGTAATTTCTAATTGATCTGCAAAGCATTTATTTTAATTAACTCTTGTGATTTTCGTTGATTGTCACAATTTTTTAATGTTTATTACATAAATTTTAGTTTTAAATTTGATTTTGTCATTTATATCATCAGGGTTTTACTTTTTATGGTAAAATGTTTTGATTTTTTTTTATCAGGAACAATATAGGATGTATTGAATGGAATTGCAAGTGCAGTGAAAATGATTGCACTGATTATAAATGGGAATAACTTTGTTCGAGGAAAAGATATATTTGAATACAATACAGTGTAAATGGATGCTCATAGAGTCGTGTTATTCAAATAACAACAAATTATGGGTTGTTTCATATGAGATATTGTTAATTATGTTTGCATGTCAGTGCATTAAAAATAAATGCACATCTTTAATGTATCCTTCTTTTTAGCTAATTGGGGAAGGAAAATGAGAGCCATTATATTGGTAGCTAACTGTATAGCCATATGTATCTGTTAGTTGATATCTCATGTCAGAAGCAAAATCACAAAATTTATTTTATATTGTGCTTTCCTGGATTGTTTTAAACAACATTGTAATTTTTAATTGGGTTAATCATTTTCAGTTGCCTTAAAAAAAAAACTGAAACTGTCAGGCTTTTAGTATAAAGTTGTATTAATCAAAATTTGCATTTTATTTTAATGTATTTAGAAATTATTTTTCCTTTTATTTCAGGCCTGATATTGCTCATCTAGTCCTCTTTAATCTGACAGTTATGCACGGGAAGAAGTTTTTTGAATTTGACACTACAATTATGTCTTTTCTCAAGGACAATTGGTCACAATTTCAAATCAAAGGAGAAGTAAGCATTGAATTATTTGTTATATCTTTCTTTTTATTTTTCATTTAATTTGTTTAATTACTGATATAAAATAATATAAAGATGGACATAAAACAATTTTTAATTATAATAAGCCAACTTATAATCCAACCATATGTATTTTGTTACTTAAATTGAAATTTATTCATATACTTGCTATCCTGAAAAATATTTGCATTTGTTATAAGATATTGCTGTTAAAGTTTTATGTTTGGGAAACAGAGTGCTTTTATTCCCTAAATAATATTTTGCAGCCTACATAAAATTTCCCAGTTTTTTAATCGTTTTAGCTTGTATTTGTAAAATGCTATTTCGCAAATGCATTCTGATTTAGTTGCGCTGTTTATAAAATATTAAGTATCAATTATAGGAAATAATTCTAAAAAAGTTACTTATAAAATGTGATGTATATGATAGTATAGGTTTTTATGTAAAATTTGATTGTTAATAAAAATAAAAATGTGAATAATATATAAATTAAAAGCAATCATTAAAGAAGTTTGATTTTTATGGATATTATAATAATTGATTCAACAAAAAAATATTTTTATCATTGAAATTTAATAAATAAAGATAAAAATATGTGTGTCGGTTGTGTGTTAACTTGCTTAATATATATATATTTTTCTCCTGTCAGTCATTGTCAAGACTGTCCAGTGAAGAGAAAAGGAAGAAAATGCTTGAACATCTTCAGAATAGTAAAAGCAGGTTCGTATTAAAACATTAAAATTTCATTTAGTCTTGTGAAGAAAAAATAAATAAATCAGTGATGGGTTCAGATTTATGTTATTATTATTATTATTTATTTATTTATTTATTAGATTTACTTCTGGTAAAGAAGTGAAAAGGAAAACAGCTGTATGGGGTTTACGATCTCGTGTACCTCCACCAGTGCCTACAGTTTCTCTGCCTGAGTCTGGTGTCATAACAAATGACATTCTGGATTCATTTAATGCCTCATCTCGTAAATCAAAGCCAGTTATCAAGTCAAATAGGTAAACTATTATTTTAAAATAAGATTTTTAGGAATGCTAATGTTTTGTAGGTTGTTAATTTATACTCATTATATTATAGAACCTCTTAAACTCCCCACTTCTCCGTTTTGATAACAAAAATGTTTGTGACTTTGGGTGCATGTATTTGTAGGAAAGTCGAGGGAAAAACAAACTTTTAAATTAATGAAATTTATTCTGTAGTTTAATATTACTTTGATGAAATGTTTGAACTCGTAGTGATTTTCCTGAACTATTTATACTTGGTTTCTATCATTTTTCAATATCAATGAATTCTCAACTTAAGTAGGGCTGAAACCAGAAGTGCAAGTTGCCTCTTGTCGGGGCTGCTTGTCCCTCACCCCATATCAAAATATAGCATATAGTCTATTAAAATGTTATACAGCTATCATGAAGTGTTAAAATAAGAAGACAGCTAAGTTATAACAATGATTTACATTCCATGCATTTAGAAATTTAAACTATTAAGTTTAGTAAGGATATCTTTTATTTTTTATTTATTTATTTTTAACTTTTTTTTCACCTTCTAAGTAGGGAAAAAAACATTGCTAATTTTTTTTAAAGCACAATGTAGAAAGGGAATAGCACTTTTCCTTCCTTTACAAAGAATTTTTGCTATCACTTTTTAGAGAAAGGGATGGTTAATGTAAAAAATATTAATTTATATTCAGATTAACTAAATTTTGCCATTATTTCATGAACTAGCTAGAAATCTAATGGAAATAATTAAAACATATGCTGTAATATCATGCAGTATATCTTGCATTTGTATTTTCTGTCTTAAATGGGTTTTTGTGTGTGTGTGTGATCTGTTCAGATTAAGTTTTAACTAAAAGAAGTGTTTTTCCCTCAAGTTAAGCTCCCTTCCTTATTTGAATTGCTCTTTTTCACATTTGGTGAACTGGAATTGAATCAAGAGAACACTTTTTAATTTGGCATGTCCATTTTCTGGATAGTTACATAAATTTGTGTTGGCCTTCTTTATTAATAATTTCATTTGATTAATTGATACTCATTCTTTTAATTTTGATAGAATGGTTGAGTATACATTTATGATTTTAAATTTAGCTTGCATTTTTGCATTTTTCAGTTTTAAAGAAGTAAAAAGTCCAACCATACAAGTGAAAAGGATCCGTAAACTATCAACAAGAGATACTGAAACTGTGTGTAGTGAAGCTTCTTCTAAATCAGTTTTAAAAGCTGACAAATCTGTTCAGCCATCACATCAAGTAGAAAAACCTAAACGAGCTTTGCAATTATCTAAAAAGAAGGTACAGTATTTGTTTTAAAATTTTGCAGAAGGAAAATTTAAACACATGTATTCAAATTTTGTTTAATTTGAAATATAATACAAGAGTAAATCGAAAATATATTACATGTATACTTTTTACATATATAAAAATAAAAATTATTCAGTGTAAATTATATATTAAAGAGTTCTATTCATTTTAGTATTATTTATACTTTAAAGTTTATTGGACAATAACTGATGAAATGTTTATTATTACAAGGTGTAAGATTAACCATTAATAAGTCAGTGAAAAAGTTCGAAAATAGAAATTCACTTCTGTCTCTTATCTAATATTAATACCCGATTGATAAATTATTATTCTAGGTTTGGTGTGTTTTTTTGAATTGGATTTTCTTTTAAATAAAATTTTATTTATCGTTTATCATTAAAATTATCTGTTTTTCTTGCAGGAAAGACGGAAATTGCCTCATCGGTTAGCAAAATGTCCTAAAACTAACCGATTGCGATTAAGAAAATCTCGAAGTACTGCCACCCTCATTGATATTTCTGAAAGTGATGACACATCATCTTCTCATGACACACTCAACTCCATTATTCCTCATCCTACAAATTTTGAAGGATTGAATAATCCTTTTATGAGCAACTATAAACTAGGCAGCACAGATTCACCTAGCACTATTGTACCTGACAGGACAGAAACTAAAAATGATACTAACAATAAAAAACATAGTCTTAAGCTAAGAGTCCGCCCATCAAGAAAGTACACCAGCAGTAAAACCTCGGAATCGGTTATCAACCAAATGTTAAATGACTCTCAAGAAAGCTATGCCACAACATCAGATAAGTCAAAGCCGCTGGCAGCCACCCCACCATCCAATTCTGACTTAAGTTCCTCTGTCAGTAATTATTTTGGTATGGCTGAAAGAATAGCGAATGGCGAAAAGTTCTCGGTGCTCGCCAAAAGGACTGGTCCAGATGGTAAAGTACAGTATTTAGTGGAATGGGATTGTTTGAATTCTTCCTGAGCAGCAGCCTTTGCCAGTTATAAAATAATTTTTAAAGCATTTATTCCTCCAAAGTGTTCATTAACTGCTTTTTTGAAAAGTTTGCTTTTGCTTTACGACATATTTTACTACTGAACTTTGTATAGATGAACCATATAGCATGACTTTGTCATTGAAATGTGTGTGTTCTTCAAAATTCATTAGATCTGTTGATTTTAACTCTCTTTGATAACTGTGGTGGATTTTCTAGCTATGTCGATTTTAACCTACAAAATGATGTGAAAGAAATATGGCTATGAAAATCTTTTCGTTATATTTCCATTGATTGAAACATTTTAAGAAACAAAATTTTGTGTTTTGACTATATATTGAAATCAAAAGCCAATGGAAAGCAAAGGAAAAAAAAAAATCTTAGAAACTAAGAATTATAAATGTGATTTATATTTAATTGTGAAATCTGATGTGTGAAAACTGTTCCTGATATATAATCAGTCCAAATGTTTTTCACCAAAGAGGCCTCTTTCAGAAAAGTATTGAATTCATACTTTATCACATGTTAAACTATACAAAAGAAAGCATCGGCTTGTGAAAATTTTTTTTACTTATTCTTTTGCGATATTAAATTGATATTCATCTTTTAATTAAAGTCTTTTTCAAATTCACTGCTCTTAATTTGATTTTTTGATAGTGAATAAAAAATTATCCATTAGTGTATGTTAAATGTTTGTTGAAATTATTTAGTTGTTACTAATAACATATTCAAATTTTATTTGTTACATAACATAATTTTAGTTTAAATGTGAAGATCTAAAACTGTTGGTTAGTGAAAATTATTATCTTTGGAAGCTGTCACTTTTTACTTTCCCAAAATATTATTAGCACATAGTTAAAATACAATAACATATTTTTATCTGTAAGACATTCATGAAATGTTTTGGGAATGAAAATAGATGCAAGAATATAAAATATTTCAATTTTTAAAAATCCTGATGCAATAAATGTTGATATATATTATTTCATAAAATTTCATTTTCCTTAAATATGATTAATTATCTTATTATTTATAAAATAATTAAATGGTTGATTTTATATGAAGTGCATTAAAAATGATTTAAATTTTAAGATTATAGAAATGATTAAATTAAAATACATGTCCCTATTGAGTTCGTAATTAAATTATCTGAGTTATTAGACATTATTAATATCGGATGTTATGCAAGGTATTTAATGAAATATACAGTAATGGCTTTAATTTTTTTTTTGAAAAATTATAAATTGAAAGAGCAGTGTGATTCATTCAGATTTGAATGCCATTGAAAATTACTTAGCTGATTTTCAACTGGAGAAAATTAAATGCAACAAAACGTGGTACATATTAATTGTAATCAAAATACTGCTTATTAATTAAATGTTAACAGAAGTACTTGCTGTTACAGAAAGAGTGCCAAGATCATTTTGCTCTTTTATATGTTTATCGAGCTATCTTTAAATTGTAAAATAAGAAACTTCTTAATTTTATCAACTTTTCTATTCATAAAGTACAAATTAGAGTGGAGATGTTTGAAAACATTCTATTTTATTGACTATGATATTTAAAATGGAATGTTACTTGATTTCATGCAATCCTGCCACCATTTTGTTTAAAATCTATTTTTTATATAAATATTTTTAAAAGATAATTTTGTTATAATTGAATATGAAAATTATTTGTATTCTGAAAATTGCATTTATTTTACTTTATTCAAATAACTAACTCTATATCTTTTTTGTGTTTTATTTCTAAAATATTTTTCACTATGGAAGCTTTATAAAAAAACATACATTCCTATTTAAATGCTGCATTTTTAAAAACAATATATCATGCTATATTGTACTTTTTTTATTTATGACCAAATATTGTTTTATTTCTGTTGATGTTTTGTCTGTATCCATTTTTTTTAATCTTTAGTTAGAATATGTACAATTTTAGGAATAAATTGTTAGATCTTTTTTAAAAAAATAGTTTGAGATAAAATTAATAAATTTTGTTTCGGAAACTTAAAAGTTGCTATGAATAAATATTGTTAGTGTTTTGAATTTATACTTCAGAATCTTTGTGTTTTAAATGTGAATATATATACTATATTTTGAATATAGAACAACTTAATATTAAAAAAAAATTGTGTAATGAATAAAATATTGATCTCTATCATATTGTATGTACTGAATTATTAATTAGAAATTTTTTTATTAAAGCAATTCTGATTGTATTGATTTTTAAATATGATTCTTATTTCTTTCTCATGAATTACAAAAAATAGTGCTTCAATTAGCATATTTGGTATGAAACAACAACTAAAATTTCAGAAGCATTACAATCTTTTCAACAGCATTTAAAAAACAACAAATTTGATAAAAACTTTATTGATGCAGGCATAAACAAACATTTAAATTACAATGATGTACATTTAAGTGACATGGTGAAGGTTGAGCTGATTCTGTATTGTTGGACTGTGCTGACTTTCTTTATCCAGTTTGCTCTCAATGACTTTGAAACTGGGGGATATTGTGGCACCGCAAGGACATAGCTGACCTAAAATGACGAAGTTTATTAAAATCGGGTTCATTTCTATATCTAGATTTTAATCGGTCAACTTCAGACGGATTTCTAACTTATTCACAGAATTTTTGCGCTGAATTATTTAAGTTATAGTTTGATTTTCTACATGAATAACTAAATTATTGTTCCTTCCAATTCACTATGGAAGATTATCATTATTCATAAAACAATACAGCATTTTTTGGGGGGAGGAAGGTGGATAATATATCGGAGAAGCTATGATAAAAAAAACTTTTTTAATTTGCAAATAGGATTAATACGATTTATTTTGTGAATGTAAACCAGTAGGTATGCCAGGGATCTTGATTGTCTTTATATTTTGTTAGCGTATTTGATTGTTCATGATTCAGAGCACACACATGAAAAGCAAAACAGTTTATTAAAAACTTTTCTTAATTGTTATATAAAGTAGTTTCTATTTTTACACCTTAGACATCACTTCATTCTTTACTGAAAAATTAAATGCTGAAACTGAATCATTTGAATTTTAACATAAAAGAAATGAAATGACAGAAAAAAGCATATGTAAAGACTTTCTTAGGCCTTAAACTATAATCTTTACTTATAATAAAGCACAATGTGTGTGTGTGTGTCTGTTGGCGATGTACAGGCCAGACCATTCGACCTACAGCTACTAAATTTGGTATATATATACCTTGGGTGCCGGGAATGTGCACCTCGGAGCCCTTTTTTTGAATTTTTAATTAAAAATTTAATTAATTAAAAAAGCCAAATTTTGAAGTTTTTCCGCTATAACTTCCAAAAATATTACAGCTCAAAATTGATTTTTGCATCAAGTTAAAGCTAAAAAAATTAGCTTTTCAATGATACTAATGTTTTGACTTTTAAATTAAAACTCTATTTTTAATGAATTTTTAAACATTTGTTTTTTTTCAACAATTTATTTCGCGTAAAATAAAAACAAAATTTTATCTTCTCGAGGATCTCAAAATAATAATAATAAGCTTTTAATAAAATGTTGCCATCACATTTTCAGAAGTTCTGCTTAAAAAAGTTAATTACTATCAAAAATAAAACAGAAAAATATAATTTTCATCACGTGATTATATGAAATGAAATAAACAGGAAATGTGATTTTTTAAAACAATAAATGCAAGAGAAAAATTTTCTTGATCGTTTGCAATATCAAAATTATTATCTCAATTAAAGAATTAAAATAAATAAAAAAATATTATATAAGTGCGACAGTTAAAACTGAAGAAGAATTTTTAGAAAAGCACCAAACGATAATCTTCTGAGAGCGAGATTAATTATTAAAAAGCAAGAAATCTTAAACGAAATTGAAAATGACGTCATTTCAAAGAAATGACGAACAAAAACCAATTGATAATAAGTAGAAGTAAAATATTTTTTCATTTGTGTTTTTTTTTTTAAATTTTAAAACAATAAGATATGTCTTGAAATGTTACTTTTACTTATGTGAAGAAGATATATTGTACAAATCAAAGAATCGTGATTGCAAGCCTTCGTGATTGCAATTTATCTCTGCATTTTAATGAATCATGCGAAATAAAAACGCATCTGCTTTCAACGAAGCATACGTAATATTAAAGCTATGCTGGTAAAAGCAGGGCAGATATTTGAAAACGCATCTTCTTTCAAAGAAGCTTACGTAATAATTAACAATGCAAAATTTGTAAAAGCATATAAAACTATTTTTTACCCGCATATTTCGGAGACATCAAAACTTTCTAACCAAAACAATATCATGTTCTCAAATGAGAAAAAATAAATCAACTATCATTCCAAATTAAACATATAAAAATGTCATTTTCGGCACGTGTCTGTATAAAATGAAACAAATATGAAACGTGAAATTTTTGGAAAATAAATGGATGGAAACGTTTTCTATGATATTTTACTATACATATATTACTAATCCAATTAAAGTTTTATTTAAGGGGAATATGGTTAACATCTACAAGGCATCTTCTGTAATCCGAGCCCAGCATCTAATTTCTTAATTATTTTGGGAGAGACATAAATCTCTTAACAAATGGTCTAAGTGAAATATATAATTATTAGATTGAGGGAAAAAATGCTGATGAATTAAATTTTTACATATATCTTCTGCTCTATGAATCATATTTAACAAAATATTCTAGAGACAATAAGTCCTTAAAATAAAAAAGTGGACCTCCAATCAACTAAATCAATCATCAAAGCTGATCGATCTATGAAAATTTCAATATAACTATTCGGTAACAACTTGCGATTTTAGATCACTTTATCAAGATCTCAAAGAAGCCAATCAGGGTTACTCTAGAATAATTGGTCTAGACTATGAAAACGATGATTGTTCTAAACTTGCAATATTCAGAACTGAATAAATCAGCCAGATTTGATCGCAGAAGATAGAAATGTTTATTTATTTATTTAGAAGAAATATTAAGAATATTTTACAAATATGAATCTATAAGACCAAAGGAATTTAAACCATAATTTTTTGAAATATATTTATTAACCTAAAAAAATGTTATTATTAAAAGCATTTATATACATCTAAAAATAAAATTAAAAACTGAATGTTTCATTTAATCTGTGAAATGTTTGCTGGATAATTCCTTGAAATCTTATAAATTATAAAAAATATATATAATGTTTCCATTTCTGTAGTGAACATAAAACTTCTATGTCGCACTACTCTACTTTCAGTTCTTAGTTTTATTTAAAGACATGTTCGGATTGAGTAAAGAGGTCTTTATATTAATTGAAATTTCATCATTTCCACTTTAATTTAAAACTGAATTTTACGTGCACTGATAGAAAATCAGAGATTGGTGGGGAGTTCAAAGTTAGGACTGCTATAGCCTATATAATAGTATAAGTGAATAATATGACTATCGAAATTTGAAGCTTAAAAATATTTTGCTGAATAACTTATTATGAGACCAAGTTATATAAAAAAATTGATTGGACCCTTTAGTCGGCATTAATATTGGCGAATCGGCTGGTCGCCAAAGGCGGCTAGTAATCATAATAAAGAAGATGGTTTTTAACACTAGCAAGAAATAGTTACTCTGATTTTACTACCAGTTGATGCATTTAATACATTGGAGACTTTTCAAATCTGTCAGAAGTGTAAAATATTTTATGACTCTGTTAGTAACTGCTGCTGTTACCAAAATAAATTTTACAAAAATGAAACATGGAAGTAGATATTTCACCATGATAATGGCTCACCATGTTCAAGAAAGGACTACTTAATTTATCAATTGTGTGGATTAAATGGCACCTTTTAAAAAGCATTAAAACTGAGAAAATAATGATAGATTTTACTGAGAAAAAGAAAGAAAGCCATGTGAATCCAAGAGCAAAACTTGTATTAAAATAAAGTTACAAAACTTTAAAAATAAATTTTCTAAATATATTGTTTTCAAGTAAAATATGAATATTTCTATACAAAAATTTATTTGACATGTATAAACAGACCATTATATGTTTTAAAAATTACATTAGTAGGCATGTTGTAGGCAAGAGGGAGAATAATTTATTTACTATGTTAATTCACTTATTTCTTTATATAGTGCAAACTACCATTTACTTAATTTTAATCATAAAAGTTTATTTTTCATTAATTAATTAATTTTTTTTGTGCACAGCCTATAAAAGTTCTAAAAAAATTCTACACAAGTTTCTATCAAAATTTTAGCATAAAATAAAGTAATTGTAATTTAGGTTGTTACCTTTCCAGCAGAAAGTTCCAATTTTTGAATCACATGTAGGGCAATGAATCTAGGGAAAATAATATAAAAAGGAAACATCATTTACCAAATATTTTATACAAAACTAACAGTATCAACAGGAGACAATGATAAATTATATAACATTCATTTAAAAATAAATTATTTTAAAATCCTGCCGAAATCTAAAATTAATAATGTGGGAATAATTTATTGATAAAATATGTTTAAATCATGATCATGAAGTACATCAACTAAAACAAACAAAACAATTTTAATGCATTGTAGGAAGATTGTAGAAGAAAACTCACCTTTCCTGACATAGATTGGTGTGCTTCAACCATCCATGGCAAAAATTCAATGAATAATGACTTTTTACAAATTGTTTGTGATTGTTCTGAGATGAGCTGCTGTGCAAAATTATTCCAGTATAAATCTTGCCCTTGGATGTGAGGTATGACATTGCTTTGTAAAAACAAGCATTTTCTGGGAAAAAATCAAATTGAAATCTTTTAATTATAATAATTTTTTTTACTTACAATTGTTTCATTTAATAGCAAGCACTTTTGCTTTTGTCACTCAGTTTAATATCAACTGTGCTTTTATATTCATGCACATACAAGATTCCATTTCCCACCCCAAATCATGCTAAAAATAGTTTCATTATCTATATTGTTGGGAACAAAGTTATGGAAAATATATTTTATTGTTTTTCATATATATATATATATATATATATATATATATATATATAAATAAATATATATATATATATATATATATATATATATACCATGTTCATTAAATGTTAATTAAAGTAAAAAGGAATAATAATAAAAATAAGAATCCAGCCTAAAGGCTTTCTCAAGTGTCACCCTTAGGCAGGGAATTTAAACAAGTTATTCTTTTTGTGAGGGGTCTGACTATTTGTCCAACAATATTGATCCCTCGTGACCTGAAAATCCCCAGAAATTGAGATCTAAGAGATTCACCATTTTTATGGAAATCAAAGAATTACAATAAAATACAGCCTCTATTTTTTATTCCTTTTTACTTTTATTAAAGTGGTATTTTTACTAATTTGGTTATGTTTATCTATACATTAGCAGTGGCAGTCTATAAATACAATTGTTCTTTTTAAATTTAATTCAGGAATAATTTTAATTTTATTAATTTTTTTTTCTCAAAAAGTTTTTATTTGGAATTTTATAATGCTTATTTTATTATTATTATTATTTCTTACATATATACATATATATGTGTACCAGCAGAACTTGCACAGCATTGACCGTGGCATAGCATCCAAGATGAAAAACCAGCTTTAAACTTAAGTTTAGCCTCCACTCGATATGACATGGGCATGTTACATAACGTCAAGCAAACAGAAAAAGATGTTTAGAAATTATCAAAAATAGCTACAAATCAATTTTTAATACCACATATTCAGAATCGCTTCGCTTATGAGGCTCTCCTTCCCTAAGTGTGGACATTATTTCTCTGCTAATTGCTAACTGGGTGTATCCTTCCTCTTCATTTTCTATATCTCACAGCAAAGAAGCTTTTTAGCATTTAATGTGTTCCTGACAAGGTAGGTTTTCCTTCTTTTGGTTTGTTTGGAAATTTGAATAACTGTTTACAATCAGACGTAAACAAAGAAATGTATCACATATGCATACTACAGCTCTTGCTATTTGCACATGCGTAATTGGAGGCTTTTTTAGCTTGTGCAGATAAATTAAATTTGCAATTATAAACTTCCCTTTTTATTTTGATATGGTTTTAATGTACTAAAACCTTCCACAGTAAATGCTCAATACAATGGTATACATATCTCCAATATCTGTAACTATTTCTCCAGTCTTAGTGGTTCAAATAAGCAGATGTTTTCAGGAGACTGCATTTTATACTATGTATAGATGATGTCGAAAAACATAATAATCTCATAATTTTTTTAAGGGAGGCAAGAAAGGAAGATAATTTTCCATTACCTTTACTATAGCCCAAATATACATCATATGAACCCAAAGTTACAACAATAATTTGTATCCAATATAATAAATTTTGTCCTAATTAGTGTGTTAGCAAACAGATTTCTCAATAAAAAAATAAAAGGATGTTTTGATTAAAACAGATACCAAAAAGTGCTTGTTAATTTTATTTTAAATAACAACTTAAAAGTCCATCATTTACCTGCATTCTTTACACTTATATTTGTCGCCATCAAGTGTCTTTTCTTTGAATCTAGCTAAATAATTCTGAATGGCATCAAAATTATTGCCTATAAGAAAAGCACAAAAATACTGTCAATTATGCATCCAATAAATGTTCCCACTTCTAAAAATATTAAAATCTGAATATTAAAATTTAAATAATTAACAAATTCATTATTGAGTGTTTTGAATACCTATAAGTGATAATCAAAATATAATGCCTTTTAAAATTTATGATGAATTAATGATAGCTATTATTTTATTTTACAGATATTGAAAAAAAAATTTAAGAACAAATTTAAAATAAATAAATAAAAGGACACACAAGTGAATAAAAAAAAATTGGTTTTTGAAAACATTATCTTAACAGTATTGTTAGATATAAGTAAATGAAACTGATTAACTTCATAACAAATTCAACAGTTTTTTTTTTTTTAATAAAACTTTTTGTATACTTTATCAGAAACAAAACACACATTTTAGTTAGAAAGTGAGAAGTTAGTTATTTCAATATTTAACAAATTAATGTTTTTCTTTCAATTTAAAAATTATTTGAAACTTTATGCATAAATTTCAAGATATATTTACAATTATATGAAAAGTTTGATGAAGAAATTTAGCAAATAAAATTCTGAGAATATCATATACAAAAATTCAATTTCAATATCATTATTTTGATTATAGAATTTTGTATCTAGAATAACAATTTTTTATACAAATTTATTTAAATAAATAAATAAAATTATGATGACAAATTCAGTTTCACTTGTTCTATAATTATGTATTTTTTAAAGTGATCAATGTTTAATTTTTTAAAAATTTCATTTACTTATTGTCAATCTAAAAATATCTAGCTTAATGTATAACTTTATTTATTCATTTATTTTTCATTTTAAATGGATAGACTAAGTTTTAAATTGCATTTCTAAATAAATACAGATATAAGATCATAGCATGCAATATCTATTATAATAATTGCAAAAAGAAAAGTTTCTTTTTTGGATAATTCTACACTATTCTATTTGATAACTAGACAACTTATAATAATACTCTTGAAGAATATGTCAACAGTACAATTACCATCAATGTACAATAGCAAAATTATTCTCTTCATTTTGAAATTGAGCAAAATTGTGAAATTATTTTTAAAAAAATGATTTAAAGATAAAATTTAATAAGATAAGATTTTTGGGTTTTAATCTATTCATGAAACAGAACATTTTCACAATTTGAATCCCTACAGAATTTAAATTTAAAAAAAAAGAGAGAGATAAGCATGTTTAAAAAATCCATGTTTAATATTTTTTATTCTTGTAATCCGTGATAAATTGTATTTGTGTAAATATGTCTATTACTTATTGCCAACATCAAATGCAAAAATCTTCATAATTGACCCCTGTTTTTGATTGAAATTATTATGAAATACCCACTTTTATTATCACTGACTAAGTTTAAAATTCAAAAAGCAATTTTTTTTAATACTACTAGGCATCTTTTACGCAAGGTATTATTGATATAATAGCCCTTAAAAGAACGAATGCATTCACTGGACATTCTGTAAGAATAAAGTTAATTTTTCAAATTGAAGCAAAGCACATGGCTGAAATTCACTACAGATAAATGCATTCATAATAATCAGCAACAGATATAAGTCAAAAGAAGCTCCACAAAGAACATTCAAATACAATTTTACAACTCTTAAAAATGTTCTATAAACTATAAATAAATTAGATAGTTTGCAGAAAAAAAGTGAAATATCTGTGTCAGGAAAAAAGATATGACTTTCTCATTATTTCATAGTAAATAGAATAAAAATAATCAAAGTATATATATATATATATATATATATATATATATATATATAGGATTACCCAAATTGTAAAATACTGACACTTTTTAAAATGTTCAGCATTATTAAGACATTAACTAATTGATCTCAATCATTAAATTTAAGAAAGCAGCAGATTTGCATCAAAAGCTGTTTTGAGTATCATATATTTTTCTCACTTTTTATTCTATCTCTATATAGTTGCTGCTGTGCCATGATCAAGCTCCATAAGAGGTAAGTTTCGCTCTTAGGAAGTGGCAACAAAAGTAAGAGACATTTTGAAAATATGGTGAAAGAGAAAAGCATTTAATGATTGTGCCATGCTGTTTTGTTTTGAATAAGTGCAATTAATTTTTTCTTCAGCATTGTCATCAATGAACAAAACTGCCAAAATTTATTTTCTAAGTCAATCCTAATAGGAACTACAGTTGATAATCTAGTCTTTTAATGAGTGTAGAAAATATGATGAAAAATTAGTGAATATTTTTTCTTATGGCCTATAATTTGGTCAAATCTATAACTAAGTTTAAAGAATCATGGAAATATGAGTAACTAGGATAAAAATACAGAAAAATAAATATCAAAAGCATGCATACATTATGAATCCGGTTAAAAATTACCCATTGACACTTGTCTCCCTAGATGGTACAGTGAAAAGATTTTGTAATCAATGTTGTCTTCATCTAGGGTGTTTTTCATGTTTTCATATAATCTCAGCTGAGATAAAAATCCAGCATTAGGACTGAAATATAAAAATACATAAGTAATAATAGCATAACTGATTAAATAGTATATAAATTAATATATAGCTTAAAGTATCCCAAATAGTATATATAATTATAATCTAATTACATATGGTAATACATATTAATATAATGATATAAGTATAATTAATATAATGATATAAGCTACATACAACCAAATAAGTGAAATATGAAATTTAAATTGCAAAAAATGAATTTAAACTGAAGACTTTATTCAAGATCAACCTTCAAGCAAGGATTCAAACCAGGGATTCTTTCCCTTCATCTTTTTACAAATTAAACTTTATATTTCAGTAATTTTGTTAATATCATTAGTGTTACAAGTGTTGCAGCATTGGTGTGCTTTAAACACAAGGTTCCTTCCTTTTATATGTTTCCGAATCTGCAAATATTTACAAATAATAGGGTTACATAGATATTGCTTTGGTTTTTTTATCTATAGCTTCTTCTAAACTATATTTAGCGATTGTAAATGAAATCAAAATAAAGTAAGATCAGCATAAAGGATAAAAGTCCATAAAATACATGATTATATTTCGTTTCTAAAGATTTTTTTAAATATAAAGAATACATATATAACATATATGTTATATAAAGAAAACAGGTTATTTTTAAACTTACATTGACTCTGTTTTAATCTGAATACTATAATACCTTAACAGGTAAAAGATCTCATTACTAAGATCTCATTAAAAGGTTATAACAAACTTATTAAAAGTATAAAAAATACTATAAAAAGATTTAAAAAAATCATGTGATGAAATTAACAACAATTGGAAATCATTTGAATAAAAGATTTTAAAAATAAATACCCCATTGAAGGTATCATACTGAACCACTTAATTGAAAAAAAGCCCAAGTTCCAAGCACTATGACAACTTTTTACATAATTGATATGATTGTTCATTATAAGTGACTATAAGAGATCCTATTGATAGAGCAGAATGGAATTTATTTTAAAATCTAACAGAAATTGTTTAAGTTTGCATCTACAATCTATAACCAAGAACAAGCAGGAAGCAAGTGAATATCTACAGAGTATTTCTTCATAATATAACAAATAGCCAAAAAATTTTAATAATAAAGGATTTTTTTCTCATGATTTATTCAGCATTACTTAAATTCTTTATTCATAAATACATACTTTATTGACGCTCCTGATCTCTATGAGTAATAATCAAAGAATAAAGATTTTTCCCCCTTATATAAAAAAAAAACGCCTTCCAATATTTAAACAAGCCTTGTTATATTAGATAGGGTGACTATTTTATCATAGCCTAATAATTAAATTTTAAATGATTAAAGATGATAAGTATATATTGATAGTGAGAAAAGGCTTTAAATGAGGTAAAGAATTGTATATTATTATATATTAATCATACTTTTAAGAAAAATGTTTTTGATAATAAATCTTAAACAAAATAAATGTCAACTTTTCTGAGATTAAACTTACGAAGTTTTGAATATAGCTATTTTACATTACTTTATACCATCTCAATGCCAACTTAAAGAACCACCAATCAATACATATAATTTCTCTGAGGTAGATATAAAATAATAAAGCTGAGAGCTTCTTAGTTAACTATTTAACAATCCCCTCCAATCCAGACCCCCCCTGTTTTTCAACACATTAGAACAAACAAAAATAAGAACAAAAAGTAAACATTTAAAACATAGAAGAAAGCTTTAAGGCATCACAGTTGCCCTGCAGAAATTCCACTTGAACATTTAATTTGAATTGAATTAATTAAAGTTTCACCAAATTACTGACAAATTGAGGATGACAAAGAAGTTAATACTTTGAACCGCAGTTTAGTTTCTGTCAATACTGCTGTCTTCTATTTCCTTAATTTCAGAAGAAGAGTTTTGTATAGACTTTTATAGGTTTTATTCATATATATATATATATATATATATATATATATATATATATGCATCAACTGCCAATAATTTTTAGCGAGTGTAATTCATCACTGTCAGTTTGTTTTATCTACTCATCACAGTTTTCCATTCACAGAATAATTATATTTTTTCACTTCCCAAGACTACACCAAATACATTCTTTTTTTTATTGTCTAAAAGATTAATATGTTTTATGAAATCCCTCAGCAATTTTTAAATAGTACATACCATTCATTAACCAGATTTAGAAATTAAAATGCTACTTAATGATTTTTGTTTTTACAACTTTAATTTTTTCAAAATAATGGAATGAATTAAAAAGTAATTTTACTTTTTAATTATTAATCTTTTTAATACTTATCTACAAAAATGTTCATTAAAATCTTCTTCCACAATCTTTTACCAACTTATTTAAAATCATTTTCTTTAAAATATTTAAAAAATAAAATATTTTCTTCTTGGAATCTAATTTTGATCCAGTTATTTTAATTTTGGTGCTTTCAACTTAATTTACATCGAAACACTTTAATTATGTTAGGAATCGATAGATTAAAATGTTAGTGCATGAAGAACATTTCACTAAATCTAACTATTATACTTGGGGCGGAGGCTAAATCAAAGTTTAATTTTCATTACATTTATTTACTGACTCAAAAAACGTAAGACATTATTTTTAAAGTTATTTATACCATTTTACTAAACATAAATAAGTGCATATTTTTAAGGGATAGGAAATTTGCTACTGGGTCAAGATTAGAAAGGATATTTCATGTAGCAATTCTTAGTTTGAAAATTGAACACAAAATTGAAAGTAAGAAGACTGCAGATCATTTATGGGGAGAATGCATACAATCAACACTTCAAAAGATTTTCTTATTGTAGTTTCTCACGAGAAATGTTATGACTGCTAATTTGTCTAAAGACATGCAGTAGAAAGGTTTCTTTCTTTCTCTGCGTTGCATGCAATAAGCAGCACAACGATACAAATAATATCAATTCTAAATAATGAATTCACAATATAATAAATAAATAGCAAGCTAGTTTTTCAGATCGATATAATATTTCTTCTCAGTTGGCTAATTTTTGGTCATGTGGAATACTAATTAAGAAAAATTAATTTATTAAAATAATTATTTAAATTAAAAACAAATTCTTGCTTCACAAAAAAATTTAAACATAACTCAAGAATATGGAAACAACTTATTTACCATGCAGAGTATCTTTTGTCCTTAACTTTTTGAAGGGCTTCATCTACTCCTATGTTATACTTCTTCATCAGGTATGCGACAACTAATGTTGCACTGCGAGATACTCCACCATAACTGTAAATAACGGAGAAAATAATAAAAGTAAAAATGTTTATTTATAGCATGATTAAATAAAATACATATGCAATTATCTCTAGAATACTGTTTCTGTAATTCCTAATAATTTTAATACTCTTCAAAAGCCACTTCAGAAAAGAAACGCAATATACAGTATTTTTGGTGTTACAAAGATCGGAAATTTGAAAGTTATTACCATCATTTACAAACATAGATCTTAATGATGTAAAGTATATTAATTTTTAATATTTTGATGATTTGTTAGATTTTAATGAAATAGAAACACTACCCAGTTAAAGTTGCATTCAGTATAAAATAGCAGCACTTTTAAAATAAGTTACCAAAATTTTGTCTATGGAGTATGGTTAACGCACAAGCACTGTTACTTCCTCTCAAATATCTGTTGCAACTAAAGGTTTAATATAGTGTACAGTTATGCTATCTTTTTAAAACCATAATTAAAATTAAGGGAAATCAAGAAATATCATATTGGTGTAATAATAATCATAATGAAATAACAGAATAATGAATATAAAAAACAAAAAGAGGTAATGACTTAAAACTCAAATTCAAAATAAGGCAAATTGTCTTTGACACTAAGGATTATTATTATTATTAGTTTGCATTGATCCAAAAGAAATAGTTACAACTGAAAAAAAAATAACTTAATTATACAGCTTAAAAAAAATAGGAGACAAAAACCTTCAATTTGTAGCATGATAGCTTTAATTTTTAATGATACTTTTATGAATTCACAATGAATTTTAATATAATTGCAATACACATGTGCCTAAATGAACATATTATAATGCACATGTGCATAAATGAGAATAATAAATGAAAATACTGAAAAATATACAAAATATAATTACAAATATTTAGAAAACACACACAAACACTAAATCCAGAAAGGAATTGCTAAGAATAAAAAATGTTCTGTATAGCTGATTCTATAAATTTTAAAGTAATGTAAAAATGAATTTGTAGTATATGCTCTGACATTGTCAAGGAAAAGTATTAAAATGTTGATTAACTTTTAATTAAATTTAGAAGATTTTTAAATCAGCACTTACACTTCAATAAGTAACTACTAGCCCAATTTACATCTTTATGTCTAATTACCTATTCTATAGACTGTTTGGATAAATTTTAATCATACATGTCTCATATAGTATGTTAATAAATTTGAAATATTTTAAAACCTAAAACAACTTTTAAGCATTCCTGTTTTAACTTAAAAATAGCAAGTAAATTCAAGAATTTTCAACATTTTCCATGATAGATTTTAAACAATTGATCGTAACAGAAACAGAAATTTTTGTAACAATATAAACTATTTTACAAAATCAAAATGATACAATAACAACAAGTAAAGAAATATGTAAGATTATTAAGTTTATAATGCATGAGAAATGTGTGGTTATGCTTTAAGGAGATATATGTTGAACTATTTTTAAGTTTCTAAAGCCAAGAACAAGATAAATTCCAAAAATTTGAATACCATACAATAAAAACATTCTGAAACTGTTAAATAGTATCTAATCAATTTTAACATATTAAAAAAGCTACAAAGTGGAATTTAAATTAGCAAATAAATTAATAAAAGATACTAGAAATTTTAAATTGCTTATATATTTTTAGCAATATTTTTTCAATAAAATAAAAATATTAGACTGAAAAACAATATATTAATATTAAAATATGTCATAAATTTCAAATCCATTCACTGATTTTCACCTCGATATTCAAAATAATAAACTATTATTTTCTAAGATTAAAAATTCATTTAAAACTACATAAGCAACTCCTGATATATCTCTTTACTCTGAGTAATTATCTGATGACACAAATGATTATCATCATCTAAAATACTAAAAATATTTGATGATCAATCAAATGAATAGTATATGTATAGTTAATCGATTTATCAATCAGTTAATCATCAAAATGAATATTCAATGTGCTTAAAACATAAATTAAAGACTCTAATAATCAATATATTTTTATAAACTCATAAAGTGAAATTTCCAAATAAATAAAAGAAAAGAAAATCTCAACATCCTCCAAAGCAATAAGATATGAGATTCTAAAGTTATATCCAGTTTTGATAATCATTATATTAAAATCATGTATTATTAATGAATCAAATGGCAATACCAGTGCACAAGACATGCTCCTTTATCTTGTCCTTCTTTGATAAAAGCATTTGATCTTTCGAAACATGATAATATGTCACAATCTGGAGAGTCCTCCAAATCAATAAATAAAGTTTCTATTTCTAAACCTTCTGGTTTTGTGATGGGAAACATATATACAGTCAGAATGTGAGTTATTCCATAGTTCTTTAAAGTTTCTTCGCTCTCTGCTGCATCCAGATTTCCTAAGAATAACCTGGGCTCGATTTCATCACATTCTACCATAGATGACCTCTCGAAAATTTCAAATGAACACATATAAGATTTTTTGTTTACAAAACACAGAAGTATATGTTAAAATGGAACTGTTTTGGGATAAATATAGCAACAAAGACTGTCATCCCCAGGAGACACAGCAGTTACAGTGATACAGTTAAATATAATTGGTTTTATTATAAATACAATTTCATATGATTTTAGGGGCATTTTTCATGCATTTTTAGAGAATTATTGCAATTTATTTCTATATTAATATTAAAATAATAATGTCGAAATCAAAACCTGGAGAAAAAAACCCAAAATATCCATAATATCTTCATTTTTTTATTCACAGTCCATGAAATCATGAAATATTGAAGGCATGCATGCATACACATGACCGTGAGAAATTAGTCAGTGCACTTGCAGTAATATCTAACTACATGTTGTTTTATAACATACTGAGATGACAGAACCATTTTGCTCCCGTAAATGTGAATTGGATTAAAAACAATGCTCTTGACATGTGAAGCACCAATTAACTTCAGTTTAGTTAAGAGCGAAGTTTTCGATCTTTTTAATTATTTAATTAAGATTGTTTTAAAAATGAAATAGTATAATTTGGATTTTTTTTCTTTCTGATTCATTCCAAACTATTAACAAAATTTCAGGACCCCCCCCCTCCCTTCCCTTATTTGATTGAATCTCTACAGATTTGATCCCATGATGCATTTCACAAAACGTCTGTCCGTCAGATATTAAGATTGAAAGATTATCCATTGATGTAATGAAGCAGATAGAAAGTGTAATCAGTGTTAAAAAAGGCAGCATTTTTATATCAAATATGAATTTTTTCGAGGTGGCTTTGCCTATGAATGGAAACTTTACGTTATACTGATTTGAACCAACATATAAAATCTCCACATACTATAGAGTATGGGGTCAATTCATGGGTCACGTGTCACGTACCAAACAAACCGATTCTGTTCAATTTTCAACCGTTCTGCGCATCTCGGGATGTCTGCCGATAACGTTGGTGAAAGCATTGCAGTCAGCTGTTGCAGTTGAATGTTACTCTTAAACGAATAATTATAAAAAACTTTTCATATGTTTTAAAATTTAATATTGTGAATTATTTTCACCAAACTTTTGTAGTATTGTAATTTTATTTCTTAACCTAAAATTTCAATTAGAATTTTTTATGCAATTATTTTTTGTCTAATTAATTATCACTTTCTAATTTGTTTGCTACCCTTTTATTCCTTACTTTTCCATAT
>JAOUZG010011965.1:520978-538522 GCA_026289955.1 Argiope argentata | reverse complement strand
GTTAAAATTTGTAAGCTTACCAATAAAATTATTATATATTTTTTTTTCTTAAGTAGTAATTTTTATTAAGAGACTTTCTTAAGTAAATGATTTTTATTTGAGACTTTGATGTTTTCAGGTGCTCAGAAGAAAAAAACATGAAGCTCAAATTTTTAATGTATGTATTAAATTTTGTTTACAATTGCAAATTATGAACTATAAAAGGTATAGATACTATTTTTTAAAATCTATGCAACCAGAACCAGTTATTTTATTTTAACTTATAGAAATCATTAAAGGACAAACAAATAAAATTATGCCTTTATAATTTTTATTTACACATTTTAAAAAAGATAAAATACATATGATAATTATTTTTTAAAAAAATATGATTAAATGGATGTTTTAGTGCTCTTACCAATTAAAAAACCACTCAAAAGTTGTTTATCAACATTTCTTTTTCTAGACACAAAGAATATAAACATAGTTTGGCAAGAATGTCAAATATGATGAAATAAATTTTATTCAACAGAAACAACCTGAATACTGAACAACGTTTTCTTTATCACCTATAAAAACATAATATTGAACAATACAGTTTTAAAACAGAACATATCTGAAATGTATTTTTAAATTTTAAAGTTGCATTGATAAAACTTACTCAGAACGAATATAAAATTAAACATACAATACAGCAAATTTAATAAGCAAGAATAAGATCATGATAAATACAAATATAAAAGTAAAACAGGTTATAAAGAGGAGTTGAAAGAATATGCTTTTATAGAATTTTATTATTCAAAATTAATAGGTTAAAGTAGAAAAAAAATGAAAAATTCATGTAACAAGGAAGTTAGAAATAAAAAATATATAACAAATAATGCTACAGAAGTTGATTTTCAATGAAAAGACCAATATTTTTTAAAACAGAAATCACTGAAGTGCATAATAGTATAGCATGATATTATGATAACAATCAATTTCAGTTTAGATAAAGAAACTAATGACATTTCATTCTAACTATAGCAATAGTTGCCTGACATAAATCTGACTTGAATCTATTACAAATAAACAAATGTATTTGAAAAACTAGTAATAATGATCTCTGAACCCATCCATTTTGCTCTTAAGTTATTAGATGTGATTACATGGTAATAAAACAATAATATGAATTACTACAAGAAAAAGAAAGCTTTAAGGTTCACACTCAAAAAGTAAAAACCCCAAAATGCATTTTATTATAATGCCAAAAACTAAAAAACAAATACAAAAAATTATTTGATGTTAATTAATGGTCTTTGAAAGTTATACAACATGCAAGTAATTGATATTATATAAGCACATATAAAGGACAGCCCCTACAAAATATTTATTCATTATAATTTTTGAAATGGCTCTTTCTACTGTAATATTATATAAGATATCTAGCAGTTATCAATTCTTTCAGTGACATTAAACTGAGTACAGTCATTTAAAATTTTATTTTCAACTTATATCCTTTTTTTTTTTAAGTTCTTGTTCAATTTGAAAGCTTTTATCTGTCATCACAAAATCATTCAGTTCTAATACATCCATCAGATAGCTTTTAATTTCAAAAAATTCCTATTTAGATATACTATCTCAGTGTAATGGTGAAATGAAGTTGACAGATCTTGAAAGTATTATGACTATCATATCTTTTAAAATATTAGCTTCTTTATAAAAACTGGAAATCATTTGCTGTTCTTTTGGGTTGATCTGTTTCTATGCAGTCAATAATGAATCTGGAGTTTTATTTTCAAAAATCAACTGGATTTTTAATTTTTTTTAAAAAAAATCAAATGGATGCTTTGACATATTTAATTTTTGAAGATCCGTTTCAAAATTAAAAGAAGAAAAAACAGAGAAAAACCTTTCTTTCGTGAAATTTTTCAATGCCCTCATTTTAATATTATTAACAATATTCTCAGGAATGAATCTTTTTCACAGAATTTTGAACTTCATTTTGTAATTTGTGAATTATTTCAGTAAAAAGTAGCATTAAAGTAAGTAGCATTCCATTTACCAAATTAAGAGCACTTTTAATACAATACATCAATTATAAATGCTGTTAACAATCAATACAAAAATTGAATTTTCCAGTAATTGGAAAAGATCCATTTATTGAATAAATCTTAAAGAAATTTATTCACCTCCACCCAAGTCAGCAAAATTTCCACTAATTTTCAGTTAAGAGAGATAGTTTTTACAATAAAAGTTTGTTTACTTACATCAATTAAATTTAGATAAGATTTTGTAGGATAAATGTAATGTAATATTCATGTAAATATTTCAAAATCTTCTAAGCATATTCAAAATTATCAGAAAATTCCATCAAATGTCAATAAAGAAAATTAGAAATGCATTGAAGATTTTGTTTAATTGTCCCCATTTGTTTTAGACAGCAATACACGTACCAATTTCTTTTCCTTTGAGAGGGTTTTCTAAAAAAAATTTCTGGAACAGTTTTTGGGTTTCAACATTTTGTGAATATAAACACACTAAATGAATTCTTGAAAATAAACGGCGCATATCAGAACTTCGAAAACAACAACCTTCCATTCCAAAGCTAACAACCAATGTCAGGATTGTTGAAAGGAAACTAAAAAAATGCATTTTATCATGGCATTAACTTGTGTTTCACATTAAAGCATCCAGCAGCACATCAGTCTTTCATCTTTTAACTTTAACAGGAAAAAAGAAAACGACTCAAAATTACAGCTACAAATGTAAACAAAAAGTCCGCTTCAAACTTGGTGGAGGGCGTTAATGACAGACTCATCGAGGAAAGCTTTGCGGATGAAAATTTAAATGCCATGCGCAAAAGTCACATGTCACGTACCTTTGACGTCAGATGAATTGACCCCATTATATAGTTTCCAAATTAAATCAACAAACATTCATTTAGATCGTGTAGTAACAGTTTTTATAAAGCAAGTTATTTATATTGTGCATTTAAAAAAATAATTATCCAGCTTATAATCTATTCGAAATTGTAATTTATTCCCAAAAATAGAGAAAAGGAAAACTCCTAAATGATTTCTTTACTTCCCTTTTGAAATCAAATGAATGCATTTAATATTCAGTTGGAATGAATCATCTTCGGAAATCCATTGCTCATGCAAAATTTTACTGATTACAAAAAACTGTTCTTCTGCCAATATCAGTATTCTGATTCTGCGAGTTTTTATTTTTTATGAAAAGTTAATGATGCCTAAATACTACATTATTGGTCCCTTGCTTTCAACCTCCAATCATTTGAGAGAGAGAGAGAGAGAGAGAGAGAGAGAGAGAGAGAGAGAGAGAGAGAGAGAACAATATTCCATTGTACATTCTATGTGGAACAAAACCTTGACTAAATTCCTAAATCACACCCATGAATTAAAAATTATAATCGATCGATTTTATCAATTTTTATCAACAAGATCATTATTGAGAATTGTCGTATGCATAAAATAAAAGTGGTATATTTTGATGTTGTAAAATTAATCACAAACGAGAAATAAGAAAAACGGTATATAATATAGCTAATGGTTATGTATTCTTATTAAATCCTTCAAAGTTTAAATTTTTCTTAGTTACTTAAGAGATAAAATAGAACTGGTATAAAGGCGAAGGCCTATATTATAATGTGAGAAAACCTTTTTTGACTTTCGTAAGCGTTCAACTTTCAAACCAAAATAAAACAAAAGTAAGGTACTCGTTTTAACTTCCTTATATTATCTACGTCGGTAGACTCTAAGAGAAAAAAAAATGAGAGATTGTTACCAGTCTCTCTATATTAAGGAACAGCAATAGAGTTCTGTATTGGAAAATTTTCAATTATAGGAAAAATAGTTAAGGAACTCTAAACAATATTTTCTAATCCAAGAAATGTCTTTCAGCGTAACTAAGAAAATTTCTCGGAAACATATCCTAGTAGCACACAAATATTGTACAATATTGTATGACATTGATCAATATTCGCAATATTGTTTTATATTGAGTAATATTGTTTGATATCATGTAATATCTCACAATATTATACAATATTGTGCAACAGGGTGTGCTACCTGGGTAACTAAGAAAATTTTTACAACCTCTTGAAAAGTTGCTGAGTATATATCCTGCCAATTGTTCTTCCCATTATTGCAATGGTAAATAATAAAAGGGCAAATTATTTTATAGGGCATCAGTTTTGGTCACCAAAATATTATGATTATGTCTAAAAGGAGAGGGAACGAAAAAAATAATACTATTTCCCAGGTATCGTTTCTCCTTGTTGATAATGAGAGGAAAAATAAAATTTAAAAAATCTTCTTTTAGATTTTATCGTGTTAGTCCACTGTTGATTTGTTGTCCCTTCCACTTTATTTTATATTAATTTTCTTATCTACATTTTAGATACAGGTGTGAATGCCTACTATTATCTACACTAGACATTCCAGGATTTTTTAAAGTCAGAACAGAAGAAGTAAGCAGAGAAGAACGCCTTGGGCATATATAGGAATTTAGATTGTCGGAGAATCGAAAAATTCTTGAAATTTTACGACATTCTACAGGTGTGAATGCCTTCTACGTTTTCCATGCATAGTGCAATATCGTGCGTACTATGCTTAAATATAAGAAAGATAATTGAATATGCATTTTGAACGGCTTGCACCCAAAATTTGACGCATGTTTACAATTTTGTCTGAAAGATTCCATACAAAATTTCATTTATATAAATAGTTACGTTTCTGAGTTAGCATGCTCTCGTACTCTCGAGACGTACATATTGTCACTTCCTTTTATAAATTTGGTTCAAAACTTAATGGATATTTATAATTTTAATCTATGCACCAAACTTTATCCATGTAGTTTTTATCGTCTTTGAACTATTATGTTTGTATTCAAATCAACAGTCTCTACAGATTTCTCTTCTATGAATTTTATCAAAATTTTGGCAATTTTCTACAAATTTAAAATTACGATTGTATACTTAATTCCATCGCTCTAGCTCAATATATTTTTTTATATTATTGCACTTATACACATATAGACCGAGAGACATACAATTTCGTGTGTATGGAATTAGATTAAATCTTGATAGCATTTATGAATTTTGTGTTAAGATTTCATGTAAAATTTCATGTCTACAACTTATTCAATTTGAGTTATCTTGTTTAAAGAGAGATTTAGTTCCAAAAAATAAGTTTTTCTTATTCAGAGAGATTTGAAATTTTGGGATTCTTCAAAATCTCGAATTGAAAATTCAATTACAACGCTCTCTCTTTGCTTATTTCCAATGAAGTAAAAATTGGGTGATTCATAAGATGAAGATTGTCATTTTTGTAAGATTTTGCAATAAGGCTTTCAACAAAATGATGTAGAGTTTCAAATGTTACAAGGCTGAGTTTCTGAAATCCGTTTATGGTAATGATAACGTTTATGGCTAAAGATATTGGAGTATGCCAAGGATTAAATAATTGATCTTTAGTATTTCTAATGAATATTGACCCTTGACTAGGTTTGAGAATTGAAACAAATAGTTTCAAAATCTTCAAAGTAATACAGAAATGTTTAAGAAAAAATGCTCGGTTGGAGTTTTCAATTTCCATTCCTCACGTGGGTACAAATTTCATTTTTTATAACATTTTTTTTAAATCGTAGGAACTTATAGTTTAATATTTAACAAAAAAGTTTTTTTATTAATTTTATGCCTAGAAGATCATAACCGCAAACCTCTTTCATCTATTATTACCTATTTCTTATGTATTGTTTAAAATAGAAACTTAATAGAAAACAGGCAAAAGTTGAAAAAAAAAGGGTTTTGGTGAAACACGGTGAGATTTGAATTTAGGTTGGCGCTATGGAAGTGCTGTCAAAGTTTGGTTAATTCATTTTGTTTCGCTCTTTTTTCGTTTTAACTTCTGGACTTTTGGTAAGCCTTTCTGTTTTAATTTCTTGTATTGATATTTATTTATTTAAAAGTGCAAAGACTGAGCTTCGTTAAACTGAGTAGTTCAACATTGATTGTTTCGAACTCGTCTGCTGAAAACGATCCTTTAATAATACAGGCTACATCTACCTTTAAAATGCATCCATCAACTAACGAAAACTTCTTCAAGAGTTGAAAACCCACTAACCAACTCGTTATTCGTCTTGGACAAAGGCAATATGAAGCAATAAATATAATTTTGTCCAACAAAGTTGCTGCATCTAAAATACCTCGTGAACCCATTCCTTATTCAATCCTACATTAAACAGCAAATAAATCGTCACAGCAATATTTCGAATTTAAAATTTACAAGGCCAAGAAAAATCATTTTTTAAAACGTTGGATCCTGTATGCGCTGCCCAAATTCTAAGCTTAGAGAAAATTCTTGACATCCCCATTCCAACTGGTGTCATTTGGGAAAATGTGACCAACAGATTTTTAATTTTTGACATATCCACTCAAACTTCACTTCATGAACTGGCTGAGGAAATAAATGATGCTGATGATGACCCAAAATAATGATTAAATAGTTGAAATGAGAAGATTTATAAAATATTACTCCACCTGAGATTCTTCCCCTGTACTCGTCACAGCATTACCAGAGTCTATTAAAATTTGGTTTACGAATCAAAGAATCCAGAAGTCTGTAGACAAATACCGACAATATTTGAAATTTCTTAGTTTCATGCATCCAACAAGAATATGCACCAAACAGATCTGTCACACATGATGGCCAATGTAGAAGTCTCGAGAAGTGCATACATTGCCAGGGTCCGCATTCAGCGACATAGAAATCTTGTTCCCATTTCATCAAGGAACAACAAATGTTAGAATTTAAATGTAGAAATCATCTAACTACTGGAGAAGCCAGGCGCCTCTTTCAACAGTCCCTAAAACCAAGTTATTCTTATGTAGTTAAATCAAACATACAATCTGTTATTGAAATCGAAGAAACTGTAAATCAAAAAATCGAAGCTATAGTTAAAAATATCTCTGAACAATGTCTGAACAACAAGCAAATATGCTCATCGAAATCTTTAAAAAAAAACTGTTGAAAAATTAATGCACAATCTTGTCAGCATGTTTAATCAAGGAGGATCAAGCAAATTTGGTAGGAAAAAAAAGCGACAAAAGTCGTGACTCAAACTAAGGGCATTCGGATGCAATGAGATGCAGGTGGTACCTCAGGTTTAGCTTAGTAAAAGTTTTTTTATTGTTTTTCCTGTTTTTTCTTCCCAGGTTCCTTAAACATGGAATTATTTTTCTTCCTTTTCAAAATTCGATTTCAAATTTACGAGCAAAGTTTTCGTATTACTTTTGCATTTTTTCCCTTTCTGTTTTCAATTATCCTTTTTTTTTATGACTTTTCTTTATGACCTTTCTGAAATGGAATTGCAGAGGAATTAAAGGGAAAAAGCTCTAGCTCCCAATTCCTTATTTTTCTACCTCTTCTTTTTGGCTTTTTTAAGAGACCTTCCTCTCAAAAACTGAAAATTTTTCCTTTTCAAACAAAATTTTTCCGTACACGCAGACAAAATAGATCAGGTGGTGGTCTCCTTATTGGCATTCCTGATAACCTGTTAGGAAGAATAATCTCCAACAATATTAGAGACGATTTTAATTTGGAACTTTTGGCGGTCAACTGTATAGTTCCAGAACACTAAATTCAACATTGCTAATTTATATGCTCCACAAGGTTTTGATGTTGATCAAGCAAAACACTTCTTTGATTCTATAACCTCACCTACTTTTATTTTATGCGATTTTAAATTGCACCACCCTCTTTGGAGTGCAGTGCGTTCTTCATCCCTGAGTAACGATTTTGTTGAGTGGCTAACTTATTCACTTTTCACAATTCTCAATACAACTATTCCTACACACAGATCCTTAAGAACTCAATCTATCTTAGATCTTTCTCTCTGTTCATCTGATATTCATAATCAAACTTCTTATTATTTTATGGATTCAACTTTCGATAGCGATCACAACCCAATAATTTTTTCCTGGTTGGTAATAGAAATCATCAGTCGCAAAATAAAAATAATTAATTGGGCGAGAATAACTCAACAAACACAGGAAATTTTTAATAATGTAGAGCAATGCTCGATTGACGGAATTGTGGTGAATGCAACAAGGATTATTAATAAAAATACTTCATTTAAACCTTTGTCACATAACTCCTATCCTCCTTGGTGGAATATTTCTTGCCATAATTACAAAAAACTCAACAATTATTTTCGGAAAAAAGCATTCAGAAATATTTCTGAAACAGTTTGGACGAAACACACACAAAAAATTGCAAGTCGGCTTCGTTTTCATGTTAAAAAGGCGGAAAGAGAATATTGGGAAAAGATTTGCACAATATCTCGTAACCCAAAAATGTTCTTTAAAATTCTAAATAAACTTTTGAATCACACTAATCCGAACACTAAATATAACATTACAATACAAAATAATCATTGCATTTGAGATCCAGAACATCAAAGTGAGATATTTTCAAAGCATTTTTCTAATCAAAATACAAATACTGAACCCACTCCTTCAGATCACTCTCGTACAAATTCTTTCCTCAACAGGAAATTTGAAATATGGGAACTTACGAAAGCAATCCCTAAAACTAAAAATTCTATTCCTGGAGCTGACAACATCCCGGCCATCTGGTTCAAAAATCTCTACAATTATTAATTTCAAATTATTTCGAAAGCCTATCAACACCAATTTGATTCAGCTGACATCCCCAAACAATTGAAACACGCTCTAATTGTTCCGATTCCGAAATCAGACAGAGACAAAACCAAAGTTTATTCCTAGCGGCCCATTGCCTTGACCTCAGTTTTTTGCAAAGTCTTTGAATGCATCCTCACTCAACGTATTACTTACTATCTAATTTGTAGCAAAAAAATGCACAATAGCTTACATGGTTTCATACCCTTCAGAGATAACCAAACTGCAATTTACAATATTCAGGCAAAAATCACAAAAGCTTACGAATAGAAGAAATATTTCATTGGTGTAAAGCTTGATATCAAAAGGGCTTATGATTCTATTCGTATCGACAACCTTATCTTTAAGTACTTGCAACTTAGTATAACAGGCAACATGGCAAAGTGGTTGTCCAACTTCCTTCAATACAGAACTTTCCAGATTCGCTGGAGACACTATCTTTCTCGAAACAGAAAACTGAACAAAGGGTTACCCCAAGGAAGTGTTCTTTCACCAATTCTATTCGTCATCTTTATGCACGACTTCTTTGAAACTATAGAAGAAGGGGTCGAATGTATTATCTTTGCGGATGATATCTTTGTCTTTTGAAGCCATCACTCCTGGGAAATCATTATCAGAAAGATTCAAAAAATAATGGAAAATGGAGATGGTGCAATTATTTGAAACTTGAAATTACTCCAGAAAAAAGTGCAATAGCTGAATTATCCAAGAAAAAAATTGAAATTTATCCACGCATTTCTTATGCGAGACACCCTTTAAAATGGAATGAAACGATTCCATTTCTTGGTATTCCTTTTTCTAAAAAGAATCAAAACTCAATAATCTTCAAAAACCTTAGAAATCATGCACTAAAAATTTTCACATCAAAACACCATGGCCCCAGAACTAAAGATATTATAAATATCACAAATAACGGTATTTTCAGCATTTTTTACTACGCTTGCACTATAATCAACCGATTTTCCGATACGCAATTTAAAGCATGCAACACTATTCAAACTATAGCTCTAAGAATTGTTTTAGGTCTTCCAAAATGGACCCCGAATGTTGTTCTTCTGAAAATTGAATCTCAGGAAATTCTTTTTGAAAAAATAAAGCGACTTGCTTCCCAATATCTTATTAAGCAAAGAGCAAATGGTTTACATTCTACACTTCTAACAGAGCATCCAATAACAATCGGAAATTCAATTAATTTCCAAAGACAAAAAATCCATTTCGCTTATTCTCCAGAATTTAAACGTCTCTACCGAACAAACAATCACTTTATCTGAAAATCCAACAGCTAATTCTAAGGACTTTGAAAATTTCAAAATAAAAATCTACCTTTGATTGAAATTAATAGCTATTTTAATGAATGCATTCGGAATTCCTTTCCTGAGGATTTTATTATTGCTACTGATGCATCCAAAATGCCCCAGCGTACATCAACTGGTGGTTTTTCTTCTATCCACAAATTTATGTTTCGAGTCCATCCAATTAATTCCATTTTTACTGCAGAAAGTTTAGCCATAGCTGAAGCACTAGTTGCCCTCGTTGTTCCTGGAAAAGATTGTTTGATTCTTACAGATAACTACTCTGTGCTCAAGTCGTTGAAGAATATTTCTCTCTGGTCGCCAAAAATTATCCAACGCATAGCATCCAAAGTTGAAACTCTAACCAAACTAAATAAAAAAATCTCTTTCCTGTGGGTTCCTGGACATTCTAATATAATTTGGAATGAGCTTGCAGATCGCATAGTCAAAGAAGTTACAGAAAATACACCATGGATTAAATATATCTCTACCAAAGACATTATTTCAAGTCTCAAGAAAGAGGCACATCAGATCACAATAACTAATTATAGAAATAGTAAATACTTCCTTTCCTTAGGAGACGCCCTTAACATTGAAGCACGGTCTCCCTGGTCCAAAAATTGAAGAGAAGATGCTATCTTGGCCAGACTACTCAGCAAAACAATCATAACATTAGGACTGTTGAATCATTTAAATCTTCATAATGATCCTCTTTGTCATGAATGTAATAGCATCAATGATATTGAACACATAATTCTCTCATGCAAAAAGAATACCTATTATATAGATAAATTGTAGACTTTTCTCGGGTAAGATAAGAAAGACATCTCCTTCAAAAATGCTCTGAGTAAAATTACTGCAAATAAGACCAATCTGATATTTTTTCTTCAAACATTGAAGCACTTCAACATATACTAAATTTACTGACCACATTCTGTTGAGACCTCATTTGAGTCTCCCCTTGCTTTTTCATCATTCCGAGTTGCCGGGACGATCCGTCTTTTTGTACTTCTTCTTTTCACTGGAGCTCCCGAATATGTACAAAATCACATCAGCGGAACTATTTTTAACTGTGGACTGATTGAAACTTCAAACTATTTTTTTTGTGTGTGTGTGTGTGATCTCTTGTGTTTTTGATGAAACTGTTGTTCTCTACATCTGGAACCCGGGGATAACAGCCATTGATGCCAAAAATCCCAATATCTTACTTCTTTCAAATTTAGTGAACTTAATAAATAAATTATTTAAAATTAAAAGACATACCATATTACTATTCTCTCTTACGTTGTTTTACTTTTAATATATGAAAGCCTTATAAAACAGAGCATAAAAGCAGTCGATGAAGACAAATTTTGGAAAATCTTCATAACTTTAATTGGGCTTTTCTAATAGAAAATTAATTTTTTAAAATATATGATTAATGAATATACAAAATTTGTATGATTGAATGTAGAATCTTTTGTATGACTGAATGTAGAATGTTATACATAGGGCATTCGACAGAAAATAACACACCCCAGTTTTGTTATTATGTATCATTATAAATAAATTATTTTTACAGAAAACACTTGAAAGTAAAGATATAAAACTTCATTCACAATTACCCAAGCTTTAAAACGAACAAATAAGCTTGCAATAATTTGATAATTTAATTCATCCCTTTCATTTCAATTTGCTTCATGGATTTCTACTTTTCATGTTTTTTTTAATTATTTATTTATAAGAGCCTGTATACCCACCCTTGTTTTTACTGATTCTTTAATTATAAAGCTATCTTCCAATGATATTTTTCAGAAATTAGTATCTAATGTGCAGTATTGATTTTTCTGAAACACATTTTGATCGAATGCCCTTTAAATTCATATCGGTTTTCACTCTTTTTTTCAACATTCGTCATTACTTTTATAAGATTTGGTGGGTGAGAAATACCAATAAAATATTTTAAATTTATTTACACACATTTAATATCTTCTGCTTTATTTGCAGTTTTTATTACATCTTTTGCTAATATTTGTATTGATTATTTATTGACTGATTATGTATAGAGTTGAATGAGTTATGTTTTAAAATCATTGAGGATTTTTCTTAGATATTGAAATTTTTAAACTTTATACATTTATAGTTGCACTATGAGTATAAAATTTTACAATTTATCATTATTTTAGTTTTTAAAAACACATTTGCTAATTGATTTCCTTTGATTTGGCCAGAGTTCGAACCAATTTTGGTGCGATTTGGCTTAAGATGGCAGTTGTGTTAGTGAATCCAACAAACATATCAAATAACCAGAATCCAATACTATTTTAGGATGGATTAAGTGATTAAGTATAAAATGTAGAAATAAATATGAGATAAACTTTAATAACCGATAAAATACTTTAAAATCCCTAAATTAGAGACAAATAAGAAGTACCTCTTTAGGTACACATTTACAACGGCTTTCATTAAATAGACACAAATTTATAATTCTAATTATTTATAAGTTTATAATTTTAAGAACCAATTTTTAAACTTAATTTTGCACATCAATTTTTATCTTAATAAACAAAAAAAAATCATGTTTTAAAGTAGTATACAGGTTACAGAGCTTTATTGTACAGTTTGTGAAGTTAGTTTATTTCAACACAATAAGTTTTGAAATCTTACCTATAGGTTAAAACAGGGAATATAAAATCCAGAAAAGGGTAAATGTTTCTTGATTACATGACTACGATGATATGGTCTGATTTTTTCATGTATGAATTGTCTGTAGACGCTATTATAAATTTTCTTGAAGTAATTTTTCGGTATATCCAATTTAAAGTTTCTTGAAATATAAAGATGTATAATAAAAAAGCATATTTTAAAATAGATTTTAGAAAGAGAATTTGAGAATAAAGAGAATCTTTTAGAATACGTAAAATAATGAGATCTTGGGGCTAATTTTAAATGATGATATATTTAGATATACGTTTAGATTTATATTTTGTTTTGAAATGTTTTTAGATTTCTGAAAAACTATTCGTATTCGTTTCGTGGAAAGAAAAAGAAGAATCAACGATTCATTCTTCTGTATAATGGAGGTAAGCTGAGTATAAACATAATATTTTTTTATTCGTAAATCATCAGATATGCCTGTGGAAAGTGAACACTTTTTAGATCATGGATCCTACAAGCCACGTTATGCACTGTGAGTTAAGCGAATTAAATATTATATCGACGATCTGCTCCAATGTTCTCAAAGAAGTAACGATAACATACTGATTTTATGTCTAGTTTTTTTTTATATGAGTTGGATACATATTGAAGTAGTAGTATTAAATCATGATCATATCAAGAAGGAAATTAAGCTTCGTGATGTTACTTTGTCATCAAGTTACTACTGCTTCTGCAGTTTATGAACAGGACTATTACAAGGATGAAAAAGTTGAAACAGTTATGAAATATTGAGAAATAATATATAAAAATATATAAAAAGACTACAGTCTTTGTAAGAGGTAAATATGGTGAGTTTTGATATTCACCATAAGTAAAGTTTCTATATTGAGTCCTTTTTTTTTATCATGAAAGGAAAACAGGATAATTTCGTTCAGAAATCTCGAAAATGATATTGTTGTCATTGAGTAACATTTTTGTCATACTGTGTACATCTTAATATTTTTAGAATAGAGTACTAATATTATTAGCCCTAAATGATTATAGTATTTCAATTATGTTCGGATTCATGCCCATAGATGGCGTTTCTGTTTCGCTATAAATTCTTTATTCATTTGTTTATATCTGTACTTTCTGTGGAAGAGTTTCAGTTCGAAAAGTGGCACCCAATACAATTGTGAGTGGTGTTCTAATCTGTAACAGTCAACTGAGGAGAGCATAAAATGCGCTCAAAATAAAATGGTGTTCACCAACTTGGAGTTATTGATTAAAGAGACTTACAGATTAAAAAGAAATAAAAATTATTATAATCGAAATTACAGAATATTTAGGTAAGGATTTTTTTTTACTTAGAGAATTTGTTTTTTGATTCTTTAATAGAGTAAGTTTACGCAAATCTTTTGTGGCATAAAAAGCATATTTAATCGCACAAATTTAACTGAAAATAGACGATCTTAAGCTCTTTATAGAACATCAAATTTTTTTTAGAAATTTTGTATAATACTGATTATAATTGCGTGTTTGTTTAAAAAGCTATTTTCAAATAACTATTGTTCAAATCTAAATGAAAATTTTCAAATCAGAATATTAACAATTTTAAATCATTCTTAATGTCTATGGAGGCTCTAATTGTATGAGAAGAGAAGCACACAAAGATTTTTCATATTATTTATGATTGCTATATAAAATTAAAAAAAGACAAATGATACTTTTTTTAGAAATCTTTATTTACACCAAACAAAATGTAAACCATTTACATTCACTTGTCATCACAGTTTACCTCCAAGTAAAGGAAGTAAACTCTGGATGCCATGACTCGACATCGTACAAAAAAAAATCAAACTTTTAGTAAATCGAGACATTATTATCTTTAAAAAATTACTATGACCAATGCTTACGAACTGATCATACATAAGAGACAAAAATAATAATAAGCTAGCGTTGGCACTTTTAAATCTGCGCAGTGGGCACTGTTGTAAAATCCAGGGTGTAAAATCACAGGGAAGACGGTTAATTCCAATTTCGAATTGAATTTTAGATTGTAATCGGAAAAAAAAACGCAAGTTACATGTTAATATTTTAGCAAGCTCTACTTGCTGCGCAGGTGTGGTAAATAACCTCCAGTAACTCGAAACAAATAACTTATTTCAATTTAGTTTCTTCTGAAAAAATGATGACACGCTCTGCATATATAACACTGAGGAGTAATTAATAATCATAATAGGAATAATAATTTGAAGTTCTATTTTTCTAGTCCTATAATTGGATGAATCGTGCAGTGTTTCGTTTAGATGGAATGTACAGGAGATGGATGGAATAGAAAGCGGAAGATCTTTGACTGGAAGGCACGGTTTTGAGTTGCCCAAAATCCGAGATTATCTACAAAGATTTCAATCAACCCTGTGCTTTCTTCAGTGTCTTGACGTCGAGATCTCCGTAGTAGTTTTCGCTGAAACACAGAGAAACACAAAATTCAGATTATACCACAAAAACAATTTCGAGGAAATAACAGTTCTTGTAAAATTATTAAACCTTTCTCACTGAATTTTACAAATTTCTACTAATCTATATAAATGATAAAGACGAATATGTGTTCGTGTTTATCCCTAGTAGTACACAAATATTGAACAATATTGATAAATATTCGCAATATTGTATAATATCATATAGTATCGCACAATATAGTGCAATATTAGCAATATTGTATAATATTGTGGAATATTGTTTAATATCATATAGTATCGCACAATATTGAACAATATGGATCAATATTCGCAATATTGTATAATATTGTGGAATATTGCTTAATATATAGTATCGCACAATATTGTACAATATTGATCAATATTCGCAATATTGTATAATATCATATAATATCATACAATATTGTATAATATCATATAATATCATACAATATTGTACAATATTTTACTACAGGATGTGCTACTTAGGATATGTATTGACTCTCTATAGGACAGACCATTTGACTAACAACTTCAACGGTACCTTTTCGGGGCACCTATCCTCCGATGAGAACTATCCATTTCTTAACTATTACTTTTTATGGCAATTACTTTCGTTATGATGGCATTAATTGATGGTTTCATGAAGGAATTGAAGGCAAGTTTGCTTGATGAAGCTAGGATTGTGATTAGCTGAGAAAGTTGGGTTATTTGGTTTGAGGATTCCTATTGGTTGGTACCGATGGAGTGGGAAAGTGGATATGGTGCCGAAAGTATGTAGGGATTTTGTATTGGAAGACAAGCGTAAGGAAGTTAGTGTTTATATTTTATAATACTAGATGGTGCCATGTGCTTTGCTTATTTATGATTAGGTATTCAGATAAAGAGAAAGGGTTATGCAAGTTACAAATGAGTTAGAGAGTTAGAGGATGATGTTTTTAGGCCTTTTAATAGCTGGGATGGGGTCGTATTTCGGGATTAGTTCAATTGTTTCATTATTAATGTTGTTAATGTTATTATTGCCCACAACTATTATATTTGGTTCAAATATACTGTACTGAATAGAGGCCTTTATGAACAAACTCTAAAAAAAGACCAAAACGAAAGAAGCTGTGATGGAATGAAGTGGGGATGTGTGGTGTTACGTGGTAAGACGATGAGTACATGATGAGTTTCATGGAATATGGCTTCAGAAAACTGTTAACAAACGGCCCATTTAACGCTGAAATCTTTAATATATGTTTACCTGTGATGTGTACAATTAATAACTTATTAAAACATATTGCACTAAAAGATTGTTGACTAATATTTGCTCTTAAAGGACATCACAATAGTTTGTTGGATGGAACATGCACCTTGAGACGATTTTTTTGAAATTTTAATTAATTAAGTAAGGGAATTTTTGATGTTTTCCATGATAACTGTTGAAAGTATAAAGGCACGAAAATCAAATTCATACCTTTTGAAAACAAAAAAAAATTTTTTTTTGATGATATCAGTTTTATAGACGTGCATAGTTTTTTTTTTTTCAGAATTTGTCAAAGATTTTTTTGAAAAATTTCCAATAATGGGTAACATTATTGTCCTGAAATGCATTAATTGTTTCATAATTATTGTTTTATTAAAACTCAATCGCTTGCATTTTTTTTCAATGTTAAAAGCTAAAGAAGAGGGATTCTATGTAATACCTATGTAGCTAACGTTAGACAAATTATTAAATATGAAGTTACAATATTTTGAAAAGATGATAGACGAACAGGATAGTTTCGTTTAGAATAGCACTATGAATTTAAGAGACTATCTCCATTAGAAAGGTTTATGTAAACCATTAAACAACATGATAACATGACATTAATATCAAACAGTTTAGTCTGTCATGGACATGAGTTTTAAAGAAAACTAGAACTGGAAATGATGAGTTTATATTTATTGAGCTCTTAATCATTGTCATTTAGAAAAATGCAAGATCTAATGTTAAAAATATGAGCAGAGAATTAGTATCAAGGAAATATTCTGGAACTTAAAAAAATCCTCCTTGATCGCCATTAAATAGTGAAAAATTCTCTATTAATTAGTAATTTAAATAGAAATGATGGAAAAATCTCTGAAAAATGCCTTCTTTATTGCCTTCTTTTAAAATATGTCCATGATCAGCCAATAGTTTGACATTTGTATTTTCACTAACTATTCTGTTTTTACAACTGGACGTATCACTTGATGCTCTGTTAAACTAAATTTTGTATAAAGACCGAGTTCTTGATTTATAAAAGCCCTTACAAATAAAACTCAATTGTAAAAAAATGGACAGCACAATAAAAAGATTTTATGTATTATAAAATGTTAAAAATGATTGAAATTTTCGATAATTTGTTTCACTTTGTTATTCATCATGATCTTTGATTAAGAAGGTATGGATTTGGGTCCTTACGTATTAGACCGTCTTCGCCAACGGTTTAGTAACTCATTAACGTTGCAC
>JAOUZG010011965.1:487926-520968 GCA_026289955.1 Argiope argentata | reverse complement strand
GCAGTCAATGAGTAAAACTGTAATTTTGAATTTAGGAACAAAAAATACTAGTTTGAATATAATAATCATACTTTATAAGCTTAATTACAATAAATGAAAAATATTTTAGTAAAATAAATAATTAAAACAAGTTGGAGAACTGAGAAAAAATTCATCATTGACTGTCAGGTACTGCTGATAAGTACTTCAATTTTTAAAAGATTTTAAATCAAATTCTAAATGAAAAAAAATAATATTGTAGAATATAAGAATTGAAAATGTATTCCACCTCTAAAATAATACTTCTCAAAAAATCATACCTAATTATCCCTGGTTTGAATTCTTGCCTGATAAACTTTGTGATACTAATTCTTTTCCGAAACCTGGATTTCCTGGGATTTTCGGGACACGAGAGGTCACTTTTTTAACGTGAGTCTACGCCCCCCCCCCCCCATTAAAAATCCCAGGTTTGAGTCCCTGACTGAGAGGGCGATCCTTGAAAAAGTCTTCAGACTGGATTGCTCATATATTTTTCTTTTGGTTTTTGCTTTAAACTTAAATTTTATTGCTAATTTGATATCTAACTAGTTTAATAATAATCGAAACTTCTTTTTTTTCTTTTATGTTATTATAGAAAAAATTATTATATCATGAATTTTTTTAAAAAAATAACACTTAAATACGTTTTTTTGTCAATGTATCAATGAATTTTATTTAATAAAGATATTCAACAAAAATTTAATTGACTGTCAATTAAATTTTTGACTTTTATTTAGCAATCATTAAATTAATACATATGGATTGGTATTATTTTTATTTGTAATGTTATTAAATTATCAATTGCCAGCTTTACTTTATGTATATATAATTGGTTTGATTATGGTATATGTTATTTTAATTAATGTGCATCTTCTAATAATATTAATTTTATAGTTAGTAACATTTATTTCGCGTTCTATTATTTAATATTATTATAAAAACATAGTACATCGCCTTTACGCTTCAATGTATAATTATATAACTTATAACTAAAACGAATCATTTGATTAAAATTAAAAAGTTACATTCGAAGATTTGCTTTACAAAAATGAGCTAGTCTTAAGAATTTATTTATTTTATAAAAATTCCAACTAAGATTCAAGTTTCTGATAAAACAGCTGTAATAATTTATTTTGTTCCAAATCAAAGCTAACAGTACCAACTTCAAATGTAACCCAAATATTTCTGTTTCTCTATAACTGATTGACACAGCTAAAAGAAAACAAATTATTTACTATACACCAAAAACAAAATCGCACCCATTAACCATTGCAGCCTCCTCTCATTCATTGTTTGACTCACGAAAAGACAACATTCCCATTCAAACTGGATACATTTCACTTCTTCAAGGAAAAGGCGTTACGTTAGAGTAACCCAAAACCTCTAATGACAACAAAAACCAACACAAATCACCACGATGAATCATTTTCATTGTTCGTTTACATGCATGCTGAGGATGAGTTGGAGAACAAACACTTACCGAGTTGGTCGCACCTCTCGACAAGATCAGCCCACACGCACACGCGCTGTTCGCTGTCGTAGGCAAGGCCGGGTGGGCACTCGTATCTGGAGGCCTCACCGTTCCAGCAGGAGTAGAAGATTCGGCAGTTTTCTTTGTTTTCGTAGATACCGTAGAGTCGGGGGCAGTTAGGGGTGCTTATGGGTGGTTCTGGAAAAAGAAAGATTCGTATGAAACAAGAAGAACTAAAGAACAATAAAGGTCGACAGTATTTTCATGATTTTGGACTGCGATTTAATGCTTAATTTTAGTGAGAGAATTAAATGGAAAGCCGGCGTCCTAGATCAGAGGTAGCGTGTCTTTCTCGTCTTCTGAGCGTCCCGGGCTCGAATCCCGATTAGAAACCGGGTTGTTCTTATTTGTACTATTTGTGAGGTGTGTGAATATGCCCCCCCTCGTAAAAAGGGGCTGTGCAAGCGAGTGAGTGCCCTCCTCATATGAGCAAGAAGTCAGATTTCTGTCTTCGGATGCTCAGAGGTCTGTAACCTCAGAAACTACTGCATCCCCTCTTTCCGCTTTAAAGCGGACATGTCATCATCAGCATAATCAATTAAATGGAAATTTTCAAATACATCTGATTTTAAATGCATTATACTAAACTGAGATAATTGTTCTATAATTCATATAAACAATAATTAGAGTTGGTTAATTATATCTGGATAAAAAATAATAACCAGATAATGCATGGTTTTGCTTTGTATGTACCAAGATTAGGAGTTTGCTTTGTAACATCTTTTGTGATCGATAGATGGCGCTACGATAAGAATAATCAATGGATGACGTTTTGTTATAATTTTGTGGTAAATTTCTCTGTCATTTGATTTCCCAAAGTTGCCTTGATTCGAGCACGCAATGCAGAATCATTTAATATTTGTGAAGGATAAGTCATATAGCTTTCTTGAGAGGATTCGAATGCAAAAGGCAAACATATTAATTACACTCTAAATATCATTGAAAATTTATATTATTTAATTGAAATGTGAAAAATATGATTCACAAAGAAACACAGTTCTCAAAATTTGCCAGATACAATTTTCCTAGCTGAAAATAATATATATACATGTATATAAGAACGATTCTTGATCTAAATTTTACTATCAATAAATTTTTAAATACAATATTATTCAAATGAATCAGAAATATGATTTATAAAGTTTTTGCATGCTTTTATCTCAAATGATGACCAGATGGATTAAGCAGCAGGGCCTGACTAAAGCAGGGGCATACGGGGAAGTTGCACCGGGCCCCCACATAAATGCTCCCCCCCAATTGGATAGAAATTTAGTTTCACGTTTCCTATTTTAATAAATGTTATTCATTACTAAAATAGTAAAGCAGAGGGGGGCCCAAAGAAGTTTTTGCTCCGGGCACCAACTAGGCTAAGTCGGGCCCTGTTAAGCAGGGTGAATTCTAACTTACTGCCTAAAGCTTCAAATGTGTAGTGTTCTTCATTAGCATAATTTGGGAAACTAGTAGCGAGAATGTGAGCTTCTATGAAGATTAACGCAGTGTTTTCGGATTGATGTTTTTTAATCTGCTCAGAATGTAACATTAATGATTAACTCCTTAAAAGTTCAAGTTAATTTTCTAGGAGGATGTTGCCTCATATCTTTTGGAACATGCATCGCAAATTTTCCTAACGTATCTGACTCATTTCTTTGCCTAGTTTTTGGAAATAATTACAAAAAAAAAAAAAAAAAAAAAAAAAAAAAACCCAACCCCGATGCATTTTAGGGTTTATAGTGATAAGAATTATTATATGCTTAAAATAATATAACCAGCATTCTTTTCACTGTGTTTATGAAAATATTAAGATATGAAATTGAAGAAATAGTTCACGAAGAATTGAAGGATTACATATTATTTGCTGTGACTTTTATATACCGTTGCCACAAATGTCAATAACTTTGACACTTTGTTTCATTGTTTTTAAAGTTTAAATAGGACAACTACTAGGCTCTATTGAAGTGTTGGGCTCTTTTTATTGTTGAAGTTGCTTGTAGGAAGTGCTTACCGAGGTCTGTCCTGTCTCCACAGTTGACGCTGAAGGGGTAGGCGCAGTTTTCTCTGAGGGGATCGGCGTCATCGAACACGAGACCATTTCCGCAGATCTTTAGGGTCGCCGTTCCATTTTCGCAAGCGTAGTACTTGTCGCAGCTGCGGTAGTGAGGGTAGAAGCCGAAGTTGTCGGGACAGTCGAAGTCATCCCGTTGGGCGGAGACTGCAAAGAAATAGAATAATTATCGTTTCGTTTCAATGTATCAATATTTATCACATGTTTCTGCATATCTTAGAAATCAGCAGAGAAAAAAATTATAAACAAAATAATGTTTGCTCCTTTTTACCAAAAAAGATACTAATGATATAACAGATTCCTTCTTAACTAGTAATAAGTGCTTTTTTTTTTTTTTTTTTACAAAAAGAATTAAAAAAATATTTTGCAAATTTTTGTTAAAATTTCAATTTTTAGAAATGCATGCTGAAATACAGTTTCTAAATAGTTTTATTTCATCTTATTTTAATAATTATGAAAAATTTATTATATGCATCAGCTTGAATCTGGAAATTAATTCTTTTAATTGAAGATTCATTCGTTCATTCATTTTAAAATAGCATTGTATGCAATGTATGTAAAAAAAGTAAAACTATTTCAAACCAAAAACTGGAAACAAGATTTGTTTCTCGTTTCAGAACCAGATACTGTTTTGAATTTGCTTGATTCCCTTTCAGAACCAGATACTGTTTATAAATTTTACAACACTTGCAAGTTATCAAAGTTCATAATTTTATAATATTGTAAATCAGTGTAATAAATACTATTTAAAGTGATAGCCGATTGTTTACATTTAATTATCCATTAATTACATAATGCTTTCTAATAAAATAATTGTGATGAATTATCAAAGTAGAGAATAAAACATATTATGATGCAGGTTAAAAGATTACTAAAATTGGAAGAAAAAATTGAAAGAAAACGGTTGGTATTATTAAAAAGGTAATATTTTGAATTTTTAAAGTAGTGAATAGAATAAAAAAATCCCTTTTGTGAAATAATATTTTCTGGAAAAGTAACTGAAAAATATCAAAAATTTGCTCGATTCTTAATTCAATATTGGATTTTGGAAAGTTAAAAATAACTTTCTTTTCGTCTCGCAGAGTACGTGATCGAAATTTCATTAAAAAAACTTTAGATTTGTATAAAAAGAAGCTAAAAGAAATTACTCATCTTTATATATTTAGATATCTCATCATGAACTTGATAAAGCATGATATAAATGCTAAAATGATGAACCAAAGTTAGAACAATGCTGACGGGGAAAAACAGTTTTCTTTTTCCCATTAAACAATAGAATTGGTACACAAATTAACATAGAATCCAAAAATAGATCAAGAAACTTTAAGATTAAGCCGAAAAGAAAATAGATTAATTGAAAGAAAACTATGTCAGTCTGCTTGAGCTAAATAGAAGATGTGATAAGTATTTTACGTGAAAGCATCTGTTTCGGCATCTTTCAAGGATCAGTGAGCACGATTTAGAGAAGAAGAAAAAGAAGAAGAAAAAAAAAATGGTTCATGATAATGAGAGCAGCATATTTGATAGCAATTGTTTTTTTATAGTCCAAATTAAAATGCAATTAGATTCGTTTAAAGTTTTTGGAACATTGCCGTTCTTGAAAAGAGATTTCAAGATTAATTCGAATTACTATTTTTAAGCCGGCTTTCTGGCACAGAGGTAGCGCGTCTTTCTCTTGTTCTGGGAGTCCCGGTTCGGGCATGGTTGTCCTTCTGTGAGCTATCTGTGAAATGTGTGACTGTGCCCCCCTATAAAAAGGGGCTGTGATAGCGACTGTGATGAGTGTGTAGCTAAGTCGTACCCTTGGCCCTCGTTGGCGCTACTTGAAACAAGAGACGCAAATCTTCGACATAAAATCTTCTGTTGAATCAGCGGGCTTGTCCATGGCAAGTGCCATAAGTAACAACAACAACTATTTTTAATGTTTTAGCATAGAATATGTTCTACATAAGTCCTTGTTTTCAATTAATCATAACAGGGGGACCACGGTGAATGTCAGTAATACTGAAAATGACAGTCGTGTAAAAGCATACTTTATCGGCGCTGACCCTGATGAAATTAATTGTCTTTGAATTTCCAACATTATTAATCACCAACAAGGTATACAATATTTTTCTGTCACAAAAATTACTTTTTTGTATTGGTATATGTTTGAAGTCCCGATAATTTTTTTTCTCCAAAACAATTGCCACCATCATTTTTCAGTCGAGCGTGGATTGTATGTAACAATATGGCAATTGTAGTTTTCAGTAATTAATTTTTTATTAATCACCTGTTTCGCATGATAAAATTATTATTTTCTAAAGCATGCAGTGAACCGAGTCTGCTTATCTGACTGCATTAATACAGAGAATTCCTTTTGGCTTAGTAGAATGATTTTTCTGGAAACTTTCGCGACTGGGATTTTAATTATAAAAATTTAGTTCCTGGCGTTGCCATTTTTTTAAAAAAAGAAAGAGTATTTGGTAACTGGTATTAAACCATTTTTGTATTAACTTAATTTATCATATTTTTTAGTAATTGTGAAAAAATGCCTTCCACTTTCATGCACCAGTTGTTATTATCAATAGTAAGAATGGAACGTTCAAATATAAATGACAAATATTTGCTTTATGGAAGCAATATTTTATTCTAAAATATTTTTCGGATAAAAATATAAAAAAGGTGGAAATAATAGGTTTTATTCTTTTCCTTGAAGTTTATAGAAATAAATTCCAATAAATTATTCCTGTTTCAATTATTTTCAGTTAAAGTATTTTTTTTCGCAGACGATTATCAATGCATATTGAACAACTTAAGATAAATACTTCAACTAACATTTAATAATCTAAAGATCAGTTTCAAATGCTTGTCGATTATATTATATAATTTGTTAAGAGTGAGTTATCATACATTGTATTGCATATTTCCGGCTTATGAAATTTAAAAAAATAATCTGACACCTATTCATACAGTGATACTTTTGGAACTTTTTATTGGGGAAGTGAAATGTATGAATACAACTGACTGATTCTCAGATAGTTCTGTTTTAGGAAACAAAGAAAACCAATTAAGGCCACCATCTGGAAACGTTTACAAAAATAAATAGAACTTTTTTTATATAGTTTAAATGTATCTCTCCAACGGGAAGGTGGTTTTGTTTACACCTCAAAGCATTCTTTTAAGGTTGCAGTCATTAATCAACGATTTACTTTTCTTTCTTTTCTTTTTTCTTTTTTTGCGGATCTAGTGAAAGCATTTCTTCCTTTTAGGTGGAGTTACAAGAAAAGCTCTGAGATATCTGTTATTCGATTTTTTTTCCTCATTATAACTTACTGTGTATCGATGTTTAACATTTTTATCTAATTATCATCAGCATTGCTTTGCCAAACTATGTGAAAAGAATTCGAACACGTTTTTTTTAACTTCACTTTCTTCTTTCCTTTTGTTCTAACAATCAAGTAAATCGAAGCCTATAAGAAATTATTTCTTGTATGCGAAAGAAACTTGGTTTATAGATTAGAAGAAAACATTTCAAACGATATTAATAGTTTTCCTCTATACAACTCTTCTTGTTTTTCTCTGAGAATATACTTAGGCATGGTATCCTACTATTCATCTATCACCACCAAGAAAATATATCAATTAACAACGAAAAATAATTTATTGATTTGAAGAAAACAAATACTTTTCATAGCCTTTTCAATTTTTTTCTTAACTCTTTCGGAAAGCGTATTAGAATGCTCTCTGCTGCCATTATTTTCTTTTTATCTGCCAAGAGTTATTTTATACATTAGGTGATAAAGGACGAGGTCAGTTCAGATGGAAAATCAGAAGAAAAAAAATCTGCTATTTCGAAATATTTCTAGTATATCATCCCCAAGTTAATATATTAATATTTATAAGAATAATGTTTCCAAACGATATATATTTATTTGATGTTCTCTTTTAAGTAATTAATTTTTTTAATGAATTTTATTTTATTTCAATCGCGAGAAGAAGCCGAATAAAGAAAGAACAAGAACGTAAATGAAACGAATTAAAATAAAGATGAATCTTTTTTTTCAAAAAATATTAATTATGCCACGAAAAAACCTGAATTTGAAAATTCTTAGCATAAAAAACAACATGGAATTCACCAGAAATGCCGGTATATTACATAAGGCCATGAGTGGAGTCTGTATAGCATACCGGCTTTTCCAGCTTTCTAAACATGTCCGGCGCGTGCTACAAAACAGGTTGTTAACTATTCAGGCATGAATGCTATCGAAGGAAGTAGGTCAGTAGTTGCAGTTGCCGGTTTCTAATGAACTTTCTTATTTTTAATTGAAGTGAATGGCATATTAATGTAATTGGTATTAAATTTTTAATTTTGAGGTTTATTATGTCATATAGGCACAATAATGCACACAACGTAATTGTTATTTAAAGGTAGGTGTGTTTATTTTTCTAAAATTTTTTTCAAGCGAGTGTTAATTTTTAATATGTTAAGTACATTGAGGTCTTTTATCGTCTATTGAGGTTACAAGAACAAAGAATCTTTAAGAGAGATAACGCGTCTGCTCAGAGCTCTAAATAAAAGAAGCTTTCAAACCCTATGTTAGAATACCAAAAAGTGTGTCTAATGTGCAGATTACATCCTATTTCTATATGTTGCTGCTGTTAAAAATTTATATAAGTGAAAAAATAATTAAGGTTGGAAATTTTCTAATTTTCTTGGAAATAATTATATTAACAACTTATGTTTGACCTGCATATGGAACTCATAATGTTAAATCAACATTTCTTAATGAAGAATTTCATTAAGAAATAACTGGTTATAATATAAGATTAACAACTAACGTCCTAAACATTAAACAGCCAAATTACCCTAATTTAGGATTTTATTTTTGGATAAAATTATCGAAATTAAGGAAAAATTTCTTAATTCAACATTGAAAGACAATTTATTTATTTCCTATATCTCAACATTTTTCAACTTATTAAATTTTGTTGCTTTGTATTTGAGGCATTGAGTCTTGAAATATCTAACCAATTACTTTATAAAAACTGATTTAAATAAGTAAATTCATAGTCACATTTAATAAATAGTTCCAAGATTATAACATACCTGAGCATAATTTAAAAACTTCTTTGCAAAATTAAAATCAAAAGATCTGTAGAATCAACTTAATTTGTTCTTCAAACAAACTGTTTATTATGTAGAATTTTAAATTGCACTTTTAATAAGTTTCATAAAAAATCATTTGCATATAATTTATAGATTATTTACATTTATTGCTTAAACGAATTATAGTAAATAACTTTTACTATAACTGACTTAAATATTTTCTAAAAAGCAAGACATATCGTTTTTAGCATAAATATAGAAAATAAATAAGATATTTCCTTTTTTTAATTTTTCAGAAATATAGCTCAGCCAAATAAATAAATATGAATTAAATAAAAGTATAATTATTTCTTCATTTTGATGGAAGAATATGAGATTAAAATCGAATAATCGATAGTATAATCATTAGAATAAAATTAAAAACAGAATTAAAAATTTCTCTCATTAAATATCATAGAATCGTAGGAATTGAAAAGAATTATATTAAGAATCTGCTCGAACTTAGAAAATTACATTCGTTCTTTCATAATCAAGCAGGGCATACTATAATTGTGAAATCGAAGACATGATTAATCTTTTCTTCATTTTTAAGACAGTCTAAAGTATTTTGCATTGTTTGTCTAAAAGTAGACCAATCTTCAGATGGAATTTATTTCAACAATGTTAATAAGCGTGTCTTACTAAGTTTCACACCCTGCCAAACAATAGCAGTAGTTGTACTCATCTTCAACACGTAACGCCTACCAGGTTACTGCATACTTTTATCCCTTCGAAGTTGGCAACACCCGTGTACTCAAACCACCTTTCACAAATTCTTACTCCACCCTGAATGGACCTACTTTCCCAAATCTCTTCGCCTAATGTAGCAGTTCTTTCGGAATTACTTTTTTATTTGAAGATTCTCTGTTGAAAGCTTCTTATGTTACGCAAACTCATCAAAAAATAGAAAAGCGCATTCACCTTTATATCGCCTTGTCCTTTCTTGAAGGTGAAAGGGGAATGCTTTCTTTTTACCTTTTACTTTTTTTTTTTGCCAAGAGGTTACCTTTCACCTACTCTAATTCTTAATTGGGTGAGTTCGTTTTTCTTTCTGTTTTGAGGCGTGGGGCAATGTCCATCGGATAAGTTGCACATTTGTCTACGTCCCATCTCGTCTGTTGAAATTTCATGCATAAGAAAATATTGTCCATGGGCGTTTTCTCGGTTGTAAAGTCTTTAACACGTTATTCGCCACGTGAAGTAAAAATGTCTCACAGGTAATGTATTTGTTTGGGGCGTATGAATCACATATGTTTCACGCGCTTCCATATATAATAAATTAGTTCCTTATCCCAGCAGGTTCAAATAATAATTTGTGCATTTGGGATTAATATGTTAAGTAGATACCTTTTATACATTTTTTACTGCGGCAGAATATTGTAACTTATTAGTAGTATAACAGAAAGAGAGCGTGGAATTTACTTTTGATCTTAATTCTACAATAATAATAATATTATTGTTGTTGTAAAAGTGGTTACTTGACTCTTCTTTATAGTAATATCATAATTTCAAACCTTTGTTTCTATCAAATAAAAATTTTTAAAGAGAGAAATTCATGATATTTCAAGAACTGTTTAAGAAATGACACTGTAAATATACCTGGATTGTTAAAAAGAGAACTTGTTGTTATCGCTTCTGTATAATCGATATAGACATTAAGTATTAAAACCTCACTAAACACAATATCCAATAAATTTTAGAAATGTAATTACATTTCTGATGATATTAGTTATTATATTGCCAATATGGTATATTTTTTAAGTATTACCAACGAATATATGTATAGCATCGATATTAAATCCAGAATCTCTTATTGAGTATGAATAATTGACAGTAATCTGCGTGTTGCCTAAGTATCAAAGGACATTGTCGTTGCAACAGCGGAAGAGGAAAAAACCGAGATTAAGTCTTGATGGCCATCACTGGTCACGATATAATCTCTCACCAGAAGGTTTTCATCATTGGTGTGTAGACAATTAGTCTCCATGGCATTGCTATATATACCAAGGATACATGAATCAAACGTCTCACAAAGGGGTTTTCAAATCATGTAGTTGCGATTTCTCTTGTTGAAAAACATTAAGCAATTATTTAAAAAATTAAAACAAAAGATATTAATTTAATCTATTGTTGATGGAACTTTTAATAATTTTAGAAATTAAGATATATCTTTGTAAAACTTTGGACTTAACACAAGATAAAATCTTAAGCACTGTTTAAACAAGTTGTTTTAAGCTTCAATGCATCGGGATAGAATAATAGATAGACCGGCGTCATGGCACAGAGGTAGAGCGTCTTCTTGGGGATTTGGGCTTCCTGGGTTCGAGTCCCGGTTCGCGCATGGTTGTTCTTCTGGGTTCTATCTGTGAGGCATGTGAATGTGCCCCCCCCCCCCTGTAAAAAGGGGATGTGCAAGTGAATGTGATGAGTGTGTAGCAAAAGTCGTATTCTTGGCCCTAGTTGGAGCTACTACAAAACAAAAGAGGCTTATTTCGGCTTAAATCCCCCTGATTCATCAGTGGGGTTGTCCACGGCAAGTGCCATTAGTAACAACAACATAACAGATACATTTTCTGAGTTTCGATACTACTAACATAGCATACAAGAAGGTAATTTAGAAAAGGACTTCATTATTTTTATTAAAAATTTCGGGAAAAGGGAGAAGTGATTAGTAAATATCTTCCAAAAACTGATTCGAGTGAGTTTTACTTAGTTTAAAAAAAAATAGAATCTAACTTTTCAAACCTGTAATGATATGCATTGAAGTCAAGCCTAAAATAGTTTTACACATTACACTTAGTAGAATAGCAATTACCCATTTTGTTTTCGCATTCCTCCTTACCGCAAGATCACCCCAGTTTACGACCTTCGCAGTTTTCAGCCCCGAGGCTCATTCAGGCAGCGTGACACGTTGCTCGTTACCTTATTCGTGACAGATTGGATATTTATTTTTACCCTTTCAAACCAACTTGAAATCAACCTTGTCCGCATGGGACCCGCCCCATTTAATCAACAGCGGCCAATAATTTTAGGAGTAATGTTCTTTTGACCGCTGAGGATCGTCCTTTGGAACGTAGATACTTTAATGGCCTTCAAAGTCAAGGTTACCTTCCTTCCTCAACGTAGAATACCTTAAAATTCCTTTACCTTATATGACTTACTCCAGTCATTTGCATAAGGAGGTGTAGTAAAAATTCTTGGAAGACCCCCGTGTTGGCTTGTCAGAGTAGACAGAGATTAATATTTTTTCGTTGGCGATTGTATATTAATGAGATGGATGTGTAGGTGAATGATTTGATGTTGCCTCAGGTTGTTCTCATTCGATTCGAGCACGTGGACAGGAGATGATTGCATACCGAATTTAAAAATTTCCTAATAATTGACTGATAAGGAGAAATCTTAAGATTTGTCAAATAAGAAAAAAGGTATAAAAGGAAACAGAAACTGTGCTTTTTTCTTCTCTAAAGTTATTAAACTTCTTTTGGTTAAAGTTGTAACCTCTTTATATGACCAATGTAGGATTCGCTAAAATAGTTTAAAATAAATTTTGAAATTCAGAATTTAGAGATAACATTGGAAACAATTTGAACAATACTAAAGACTTAAATCAATATCAAGTTCCAGTTGAAAATAGCATACATTTTTCTACAATGGATTAGAAAATCTAAGCATTTACAATGCTTATCAAGCAATTAATATTTTTACTACTTAAAAGGGCCTGACTAAGGCAGGGGTATACGGGGCAGCTGCCCCTGGCCCCCACATAAGTGGGAACCCGCAAATCGAATAGAAAATTTATCTTATATCTCCTTCTTTAATGAATGTTCTTCATTACTAAAGTAGTAAAGCAGAGGGGCCCTCCAAGAAGTTTTTGCCCCTGGCCCCACCTAGACTAAGTCGGGCCCTGCTACTTAATACAGCTTTATTGCTGACAATTTTTTCCAATTAGATCACCTTTTACATATGATAATTAATGATTTAGTACTGTGACTAACAAGAAAATCAAACAATACATGTCCAGAAAAAATTACTGAAGAAACTTTTCATCGATAATTGTTGAATTGTGAACCAAGTACATTTATTTTAATATAATTTAATCTCCGAAGGATTTTCAGATTCGTTATACGTCATAACTAATGGAGAATAATTTTCTTTCGGAGGAAGAATAAAGTTATGAATATTTTACTTGACAGATAAAAAATATTTTTAATCATTTACTTTTTTTTTTCTTGTTAAATATGAATATTCCTATTCACATATTTCCAAAAAAGCTTTTCTTATCTCATCAAAATCTTGAAAAGAGCATTCACAGATCGTTGATTTCAAACAAGAACGCTTTATACGGTTGCTTACTCAAAATAGAACAAAATGTTCTTATTCCACTATCAAAGATCGAAGCTTATTCGCCTTGCTGCGAAGATTTCCTCAATATTCAAACCGATCTCAAGAGAAATGTCTCGAAAACAATAAGATCTTTAACAATGTTATAATATCCTATAATCAGTGAGCGATAAGAGGTTTTTTTTTGAAGTGTAGAGCCATCCATTATCGTAAGTATTTCTAAGCTTGGGGGCGAGACGCATTAAGCAGCTGGTAGTTTTATGAGAACGATTATTTTTTTCAATGCAAGGTTAACCATGACCAACGCTTTAGTAGAAAGGGTTGAATACACATACAAGGGTGTTTTCTCGCTTTCAATGCATTAGTGCTTTTCTTTTCACTAAGAATCGGTGTTTTGAGGATAATTGTCGTGGATCACATCCTCGTGTCTCGATTGCCTTCGGAAATATGTGATACAGTTGAGCAACTCGGGGGAGTTGGGAACTCGGGTAGCCTGTCACAAATCTCCCCTGGCATCGTTCGATATCGAGTTTCAACGGTCGACCCTGGCTTATTAAAGTTTTGTTGACTTTTGAATCAAGGAAAGTGTCAGTGGTGTTTCGAAGAAGATGCTTTGAAATTCAATATTTGCTTTACAAAAAAAAACATGTTAGGTATTTAAAAATAGTAATTGATGAAGGGGTGATTAGGAAAAGTAATGTAGTGAGTTAGATATTTCTGGTTTGTAATTGGTGGAGACAGGAAAAAAAATGGATAAATTTGTTCTAAATTTCAAAAGTAAATAACTATTTAGGAAACATTTCAGTCAAATTTGTAATCGTTAAATTAAAAATTTATATGTAAATCAAACCAATGAAGTATAAACAGATACCTTTTGACTGACACATGATATTAAAGAAAAAAAATCGTGCGTTTATTATAAGGCTCTTTTTTATAACACGTAGGTTCAGGAAAACAATTATGGTTAATATTTGTGTTCAACTTTTCAGAATAGGTATATAAATTAAATTATGTAAATTTTTGATTAAAAAGAGGATCAATGTTTAATTATAATCAAGCAATTAACAAAAAAAAACTGATGATTCTCATATGTTAAATTTTGATTTTAATAATTGTGAACAATGATTTTTCCTGAGATCTTTATCAAGTAAGGAATAAAAATTAATATATGTTTCTGGTATAAAGTATTATTTAAAGACTTTAAAATGACAAGAAAATTCATTTGCTCAGTGAAGCTTAAAGTGATTGAAGAAGGAATGCATAATCTCAGAATTTTAGAGGATTATAATCTTAAATATAATCTTTAAATAAGTTTTATGCTTTATATTTGGCCTCATATTATGTCATCCATGTATAAAATTTGATTATTTGATACAAGTGTTTATTAAATGCGAATTCATTTTCGCCACATAGCATCTTTCACAAATATTCTATTTTTCACAGGCACAAAATAATTATCTTCTTTTGTATTTGATGCATTTTATAAATCTCAAAAGTTTACAATTTCAACTGGAAATAAACGACAGTTAAAAAATTGCTTAATTTTAAGTTACTAAGAAAAATTAAAGATAAAATTAAAAATATTAGAAATGAAATTAGACATCCGTTCTCAGAAAAATTCTGAAAGAACTCAGCTGTCTGCTTCGAATATATGTATCAAAATAAATATTGTTCAATGGATATTTATATAAAAATACATGTTGGCAACTGTTCTCATAAATAGTCTGAAATAACTCAACTGTCTACTTAGCGAATGTTTGAACAAAAATAAATATTGTTCAATGGATATTTATATAAATATAAATTTTGGCAACTGTTCTCAGGAATCGTTTGATATAACTCAACTGTCTACTTAGAGAATGTTTAAATAGAAATAAATGTTGTTCAATGGATATTTATATAAAAATAAACGTTGGAAACTGTTCTCATAAATCGTCTGAAATAACTCAACTGTCTACTTAGAGAAAGTTTGAACAAAAATAAATATTGTTCAATGGATATTTATATAAATATAAATTTTGGCAACTGTTCTCAGGAATCATCTTAAATAATTCAACTGTCTACTTAGAGAATGTTTAAATAAAAATAAATGTTGTTCAATGGATATTTATATAAAAATAAATGTTGGCAACTGTTCTCATAAATCGTCTGAAATAACTCAACTGCCTACTTAGTGAATGTTTAAATAAAAATAAATGTTGTTCAATGGATTTTTAAATTAAAAAAAAATGTTAGCAACTGTTCCCAGAAATCGCCTGAAACAACTCAACTATCTATTTAACAAATGTTTGAAAATAAACAAATAAAAGTATTTAAAGATTCGAATTCCTTTAAACCTCCGATGAAAATTGAGTTTCCATCAAACCAGATCGAACATAAGAGAAAGAAGGAAAAAGTAGAATTTAGGTCACAAAAACATGAAAAGAAATTCAGGATACAAAACCTGACTAAACTAGAACTTTTTAAAGGAAAAGGAAGGAAGAAGACATTAAAAAAAATGTGACATATTTATAAATAAAAAAAAGAAAAGAAAAGAAAATTCTCTACACGTCTTGCAACCTTTTACTGGTCTTTTTTTTTTCTTATTTTCTTGAGCGTTTACAAGTTTGTATTCTGGAGGTATGTCTGAGTGATTTTTACCTCCAATACTACAAGGTCGACATACGCCGGTTGGCAGTGTTATTAAGAAAGCTACAAACCGCTAATATCCACCGAAAGCAGTCACGGAACTGGTTAGGTGACCCAAATCACAGTCCTGTCACTCTTTATCATGACATTTTCTTTTTCTGGTTCTTTCTCTTCTTTCCTTTCCTTTCCCGTTCTGGTTTCAACCTTATTGGTGGGATTTCAATTATGATAGAAAGCTATCATCCTTAATCCCCATAATTTTCAATTCCAAAGAAACAATTAGTTATGAAGTTCTTGTCTACTAAATTTTACAATAGTGTCTATAAACTTTATACATTTTATTTTTAATAGACTTTTATTTATGCAATATATAATTTCCAAATAAAGTATATATTACATAAAAGCATTTTTAATAAACTTATTGGATAAGCCATTTAAAATTTTTGAGAATATATGTAAGAAATGACTTAGAATATGGATGAAAAATATTCGAATAAAACTATACCGTGAGTTCTTTACAAAAATGCAGATCTTGTTTAACGTATCAATCACTTATAGAATTAAGAATAAGTTTAAAGCACTTAGATTTTGAAAAGGGGATTTTAACCGGAAATTGATTATAATTTCAAGCATTGAGACGTGTAATTTTATTAATTTAATTTAATATAAAAAATTTGAATTTTTCTTTTTTATACTAGATTTTAATAATTTTTTATTGAACTGTTGTATTTTTTCAAATAATAATCATGATGGTACTCACAATTAGGCAATTAATAAATATTTTCATCTTTTAATTCGTATGAAAATATAATTTTTTATACGAATTAAAAGATAATTAAAGATACGAATTAAAGATTTATACAAATTAAAGAAATATAATTTTTTTCAAACATTACGCTCAATTAGAAGGATTTTGTTTTACAAATTAAGTATTCAGTGATAGATTTATATTTTTAGGTTATGAGCAAATGTAAAAATGTATTGATCATGAAATGTTTATTTCAAATAATTGGGATCATTCAGATTTCTTAATAATGTAACTTTTCCTGTATTCTTGATACAGAACTATATTTGCAATAGATACAGAAACCAAAATACCTAGAATTATTTGTAATCAAAAGGAATTTTATAGACCTGTTTAATGTATTATCCTTTAATTTGATATTATAATAATTTTCAATTATTCAATTTAAACATCAAAGGGCACTTCAAAATATGCGATATCACTATTTCGGTTTCTTTTCTTAAAAGAATCATGTTTTGTTAAAATAATCACATAAACATGATAAATCGTGAACATATGAGGCTACACATAATAAAGATTGAAAAAAGATGAATAGAATTGTTTTAACGTGATTTGAAAACAAATTGAACGAGTTCTGTCTTTTCTTTTTGAAAATGTGTGTCATGGGACTTTTTATAAATCTACTCTATTTAGTCTACACAATACGTGATATTCATATTACAAAAAAAAAAAAGCAATTCAAACTGCTTTGCTATTAAAAGAAAGGGCATTGAAAAGAGAAAGAACAATGAGATATTTAAATAAAATGCTCTTTTTCCAAAAATATTTAGCTCTGAATTTTTTTTAGATAAGTACAGATTCTTTTAATATCGATAGTGTATACAATAGGTTGGAAATCGATATGCACAAGCGTGATAAAAAAGATAGGTTAGCTGATTGCTTTTCGAGATGTTCACGTGCTTTTTTGAAAACATCCTGTGAAAGAATCTTGATGATTTAGGGACGCGAAATAAGCATGTTCACCTTCAGAATAGATTTAAACCTTCGTCCAACAATTGCTTGCGCACCTTTAAGTGTTTTTTTCTTCTTCAAAGTTGGCTGATAGCGCAACAGATGGCAGCACCAAAATTTTTTAATCTCCTCCAAATTTTATAAAAATAGAATTTTTTTAGGTAAGAAGTGCCATTCATTTATAAAATTAAATTATATTCAAAATTTAATTTTAATGTTAAAAGATGCTTTAGTTATCTTAGTATTGCTAAAATATTTATTGCACAAAAAAAAACTTATCTTTTATTTATAAAAAAAACATTTAAAGATGAATTCATTTAACTATTTCATTTTACTTTTCTGTTTAGTTTGTACACTTTTCCTATCTATTTTGAATTTAATAAGAAGGTATTTTTTTAAGCAGTTGTTTAAAGAATGCTATTATATTAATAAGAAAAAAACTGTCGAATTAATTTACGATTATTTAAGCTCATAAAAACATATTTGGGCCTTGCATAAAACTTAAAAAAAATTTATCTGAGTTAAATCAAACAATATTTTCTCTTAAAAATGTAATAAAGTAATGTTATATGAAAAAAAATGATATATTCTTTCGAAATAATAAGGATATGCTACAATTGCTTTTTTAATGCTATAGATGAAGGTAAATCAAAAAATACTCAAATCTTTCCTTGTAATATATTTTTCTATATTAAAACTAGCAAACATGTAATAAGATAAATAAAACAAAACTTAAAATTTAAAAATTTTATAAGTAGTTAAAAACTTCTATCTTAAATATTAAAATTTTTAAAGACGAATCTTATCGTATAAAAATGATACAATAAAAGAAATATAAATAATAAATACACAAATACTACGATTAATGCTAGTAATATCTTTGAAATGGAGCTTGTAATAAAAGTTTGAAAGTACACAGATTTTATTTTTAATAAACCAAAAAAAGATGTGAAATAAAATTTAACATTAATGGTTTGAAAGCGATATATTGATTGAAGAAATGGCATTGAAAACCATAAGTTCCCTTAGAAACGAAATAAAGAGACACTTACCAACTCCTGCCAGTGCAACCAATATCAGGAAAGCGTTCATTTTTCTATATAAAATAAAAGGGATCGACTTTTAGTTCCCAGTGAGAGAGAAGCGTGTTCCAAGCGAAGCTAATAGAGAACGACTTTCCTTTCGGAGCGTTCGTTGCGAAAATGTGGAGGATAGCTGAGAGCAGACAGTTTTTGTAGCAGCTCAACTTCAACCGTTAACTGCGACCGTGACCTAGCCTCGCACCAGCGATCGCCAAATAGTGGCCTCAAAGCGCACAAGAATTGTCATTTAGCGCTCTTTTAGAGCTCTGACTAGCCAAGCTTTCAAATTCTTTATTTTGCGAATGCAAAGGATGGAGATTAATATCGATTTTTTTTATTTTGTTTGTTTGGTATTATTATTACTTTTTTTTATTCACGTTTTTGATCTTGTACGTTACGCTTCGGATTTCACGAAGACTTTGGTATCATTTTTTTTCCCGCCCAGACTTGGAAAAGTAGCTTGACAGAAAAGCTTAATTGTCATATAGCTTCCACACATTCTTGTTTTTTCGGTTACTTCTTTAAGAGAAAGGAATTTGGGCGAGGTTAAAAAAATAAACAAGGTTTCTAAATGCAAATTGCTCGCAGTGAAATACCTTCTAGGTGTAGTCCTTTTCTGGAATACAGTTCTGTTCTTTGCAAATATTTCCTTTCCTTTTTACGTAAAGAATCTTTCTTTCGTTATTTTAAAAAGGAAAGGATTCTCATCGAGTTAATGCATGTCAGCAACAATGGCAGGAAAATTATGTATGAAATTTATTTCCGGCAACGCTTTTGCCTCCACAAACTTTCTGAGATCTGTCTGTTTGAATAGTTAGTTTGTTCATCATCTCATTTTGGTGCTTGAAACAATGAACCTTAAACTTTATTTTGATTTCATTAATAATAAAAAAATGTACTGTGTTTATGATTTCTATTTAACTGAAAGGGAAATGCCCTTTTAGAGTGAACAGACTTTAAACATAGTAATGACTCCGATACGTTTCATTAATTTAAAACACTATTTAGGTTTTCTTTTACAATATAATTAGGAAGTTTTTTATTATTATTAAACCTTACAAATAAGTGTCGAAAGATCTTCAGTTAAGGACATGATATTTTCAAAAAACATAATCTAATAATACTTTAAAATTAACAATGAAAGAAAAAAGTAACAATCCCATATTTCGATTCACTGAACCGATGACTGCTTATAAATACTGAAAATATAAAGCAAAATTTTTTAAAAACACATATCCGATATTAAAAATAATAATTATAGTCTATTGTTTCATTCAAAAATAAATATAGACGATATCCAATCTAATAATCATTCCACAAAATATGTATTTATTGTGATGTCGGCTTTATTAATCTGTAAACTAACTGCATATAATTGAAATCCTAAATTTTGAATTGAAGAGCCCTTAATGATTAATTTCATTTGTTTAATATTTGCATTATAATTTTAGTATTTTTTGAATACATATATTTCACTCATTTAAAATTCGCTTTCACGCAGTAAGAAGTGATTAATAATAACCAAGTTTGGACAATTTTAAAATTAAAGAGAAAAATGAATAGATAATGCGACAACACGACTCACAATAAACTACTGAATAATAATAAAAATATTAAAGAAATTGTGTTTAAAAAATATAATTAATAGCTTACAAATTGAAATCGCCAAAGTAAAAGTACAGCTAGCATCTACATACAGTTGATAGGTTGTTATACTCTATACATTATTATATTGATATTATACTCTATACATTATTATAATGATATTATACTCTATACATTATTATATTGATATTATACTCTATACATTATTATATTGATATTGATAATGGTAAAATATTTATATTTATTCTGAATACCTTTTGCTTTATTTAATAATATACTGATGTTTTTGTAATGCCTTTGTTAATAAATTTTTTATAAAAGTTGAATTATATAAAAGGAACAGTATTATTCATTAAAGACATCACTGAATTAATTTTTAACCCTTAGTACACGAAGTACAAAATACCTAAAATGCAAATAAAAAGTAGACTGTTGCATTTTGTTTATTTTTCCATGTTTTAGTATCTCTGACTGCAGATTACCTTATTAAGTATTATGAGTATTTATACAACAGTGATAAATAAAAAAATTGGAAAGAGCGAGAAAGATTAAAATCACAGAAATAAAATTCACACAAAGACGATTAAAATCCTAGATTTGTATCAAATTTTGAGTAATTTCATCAAAACAAAGGATTACCATTAAATATGAGAATGTGAGATTTTAAAAATTCAGTGAGCTAAATGACGGAGATTTTATGCCTTTTCTTCGCTTCAAATTATAACTAATATTAAAATTGTATTGTTTACTCATTGTATTTATTCCAAGTTAGATAATTACAAAGGAGACACTCTATCCGCCTATTCTGGGGTGAAACCAATGGTCAAGTTGCGACTACAATAAATCAGATACTGAGGTGAACTAAAATGCCTCCAATATAGTGTGGTCCATGTAGTATAAAAAGAAGGAATGAAGTATTATTTCAGTAATTTATCATTTGTATAATTGATGCTTGATAAAATCGATGCTTCTGATTTCAGAAGCGGCTTCTTATCGGTCTATGACATTTAATTTGATATATCACTGATTGTTATATTACCTAAACTACATGGGTATGATTAAACATATATAAATATAAATCTTATTCACAGTATAATTGGCCTTTTTAAGTATAAATATTAAATATATCAGTTGAATTATACTTAATTTGTTGTCACATATTTCTATAAGTAAAGAAAAATATATTGTAACGAATATGCAAGATTGTTTCATTGCGCAATTAATCTTTTAATAAGGAATATAATCTTAGAGATAATACAATGGTAAAACAACCAGTTAGAGAAACGAACTTGGTGGACCTTTGATGACAAATTCTGGCGTCAAAAATTTAGGACCCATAACATTCAAGAATCTTCGTAATATCTATATTACAGCTTCGGCTTCTCTTGGCTACAGGACATTGCATTCGCGTTTTTGCGTAGAACTATACGTCTTTATCCTTTATTTTATCTGTTAGATCGTTTGTTTAATCTGTTTTTCACTGTACAATCCACGGATGGAATATTAATTCAATTATATGTAGCAATAAAAGTAATTATCAATATAGCCAATAAGAGCAATTAAAATCTTCATTAACCAGCAGTTATTCTATAGTAATTTAAAAATTATTCAATACTCAAATGATAAATATTTTTTAAAAAAACTTTTTTCCCAACCAAAATTACTAAATACGAAAATTTATTTTCATTAATTTTGATATTATAAAATATTTGTATTAAATATCATACGTAATCGCATTTATTAGTTAAGCAATTAATTTTTTAGGTCTTTTAATTCATTCAGTATAAAGTTTATTTTAATTAGTTTTAAATTTTATTTTTTAAAAGAATTGAAATTTATATTAACATACATATAAATCATCTTAATTATTGGAACATGAAAAATACTTGGGTAAATATTTTGCCTATGAAATGGATGTGTAAAGAAACAAATGATTATTCGAGACCGTTTCCTACTAACGTTTTTCTTTTTTTCGTATAATTTTTTTAAGCAAATAACATTGCTTTATTTATACTTTTCTTTTTTTATTACATATAATTGTAAATGCTAATTTTAAAATTTACCAAATTTAGTTTCAATAACATAAATAAATTTTATTTTTAGGTAACTGTAAATACCCACAACATTTTAAGTAATATGTAATTGTATTAACAACATTTAATTTTTATATCTTTTTTTATTATTGATGAGAAAAAATCAATAACTGAAAAAAGAATCATTCCAAAGATTCTGATTTGTTTCATCTTGACTATTACTAAATACTTCGATTTTCATTCTGATATTAAGTATTCTGATTGTTATTCTGATATTAAATATTCTGATTCTTATTCTGTTATTAAATATTCTTATTTATTCACAACTTCACAGTAATTTATTGTTCATCTTAAAAGCTGATCAATTTTTGAGAAGTAAGTGCTTTGTGTATTTGATTATGTGTACGACTTTGAGTATAAGTGCATTTGATTATTTGATATGTAAAAATTGATATCATAAGGATAACCTTCCTATGATATATCCTATCTTATATATAACCTTGCTGTGATAACTTAATATGTATCCAAATTATCAAAAATATCACAGTAAAATCACTGCTCACAGGTAAAATTTACATTTCAATGTACTTTTTATATCATATAGATATTGAGATGGAGCTCTTGAGGCCTATATTCGTGATCGCATCGTGTGTTAATAGTTATTCACCAGAATATTAATGCAAATGCAGGATTGAAGATCATTCAGAAGTCGAATTCAACAGAAAATTGTTTTGCTATTTGGCACAAAGTACAACTGCACGAAGTTACTCACGCAAAAGATGATTTACTTGCACCTGAATGTGTTTTTCATTTAAAAATCTTTTTTTTGTTTTTGTTTTTAGGGATTTTATATCAATCGGTTTGAGGATTGTATAAGGAATTATTCATTCTTTAAGGCTAAAGTTTTTTCCCTCTTTTTTGCTAAAAAATAAAAATAAAATTGAATTTAGTGAAACAGAGCGTAACGTTTTCGATACTTAGTAAATTTTTTTTTCAGGTGACCTTTTAGAGAAAGGTTTAAAGTAACTTAATCTAAATGAATTGAAATTTTAAATCAAGTTTGTAATTTTTTTTTAAAGATTTCATTTAGATATTAATCTAAATTTGCTCCAAATAATTTCGAAAACCGATATCATTAAAAAAATGTATCAATTAATGCCGCAATATTCAAATGAGAGAATAATTAATTAAAAATATTTTCAAATCTACCGTATTGTTTCAAAATTTGATTTGACATAAAACTAAATAAAAGAAAAATAGTTACCTTTGTAATTTTTATCCGAATTTGATAGAAGAAAATCAAAATCAATTGAAATAAGCAGAGTCGAACTTGTTTCAGTTTATCGAAAATTTCTTAGTTTTTTTTCATCAAATTACAACACTACAGATAATTAATTATACACATATTTCGGATTATTACTTTAAACTTATTTTGGAATAAATTAGGAAATTAGAGTTTTCTTTTAAAAAGATTAGGAAAAAGGCATTGCAATTAAATGAAAGAAAAATAAAATCTCAATTTAGCAATAAATTTAATATTTTTCTAACGTTATAGACCGTTAAAAATCTGACAAGAATGAATTTTTTAAGCTTTTGATTATAGAAAATAAGAAAAACAATTTATACTTCCTTTTTGATGAAGATACAAAGTAATAATTTTAACGAATTTCAATGCGTTTTCAAAATTACATTTTAAATAGTAAAACTTCGATTTTAAATAGTAAATGAATCGATGTATTGTAAACTTGATTGAAATGCAGACTTTTTTTAATCATTCGAAGAGAATACGAAGCAAAATTTGGTTATTTGTCAATATACATCTAACTCAAAAGTATTTTTAATGAGAAAGATAACTAAATGATTTCAATATATATTATATAATGCGATAAAATAAAAATGTATTGATTTTAGTTTTATTTAAAATATTTCTTTTTAATTGTTAGAAAAAATTATTTCAAAAAGTGTTTTTTTCTTTTATTATATGAAATCTGACATAATTTAAAGAAATATTTTGTGAAATATCGTAAAAGGAGGATTTTGATAGAAATATTAAGCGTGTAAATAAATTCGTTTTAAAATGAAATAATTTCATCATATAAAAAGATCAATGTGCATAAAGTATTAAAAATTCCATCAAATCTCATAGTTCATCAACTAAATATTAATTAAAGTTTAAAGAAAACTCAGTTTTACAGCTTACAATATATTTCTTAAAGAGCTGCTAATAACATAATTTAAAAGTTGAATAAAAATATTATCATAAGACAAGTCTGAAACAAAAGGCAATTACATAAAATTCGTTTATGCTGATGTATTATTCAAATAAAATATTAAATTTATGATTAATTCATCATTTATTCTCTACTATAAAATTCAGGTACTCCCTGAGATCAACTTAGAGCACATTTTCCAATACCTGCTCCACCCGAATTTGTTCTAAATAAATTAAACTTAAGCATGCACAGATATATCGACTCGTTGAAAGACTTGAAAAATAAAAATAATCGTTTTATAATTTTTTTATTGGTGTATACAATAGCCTCTACTGTTTTTCAACCCCACCCGTCCTCATATTTGTTTCAACTATTCTGAAGAATTAAATAAAATAAATCAACAAACTATGTGATCCAATTTTTTTCTTTCTTAAAGGGAGTGTTTATTTTAAAAAGAATTTTCATTGATATACAAAGTTAAAAACCAGTAGCCTTTTGTTTTTCATAACTTGAGAAACAATTCAGAAATAATCTATTCAAATTTCGATGCTAAATACAATTAACTTTCTTACCATTTGTTTCTTTAAGATTCGTGAATTCCCACCTTTACAAATTGGCAGCAGTGGGATAAAACTACGTTTTTCTTTGATTGGTATTATGCCATTGGTATGGAAAAATTATATTTTATTTCTATCTACATTCTTTACATTCTTAATTTAACGTTATGTTTTATCTTTATTGCCATTTGTGTGGAAAAGAAATTTCTGTAAATTCCGATTTTATTTTTTACATATATTAACCCTTTTTATATTTCTATCTCTCCTTCGACTAATATTAAAGTTGTAATGTATATTCATATGTTTGTTGGTTCTATATAAGTTTGATTGTTATTCCTATAGCTACCAAATTTAATATAGAAGTAATTTGAATAAAGATTAAAATGAAATCTGCCATGCATATTTCAATGTATCATGTCAGAACCTCATTTCTTGAACGGCCAAGCACCACCTGCTCGTGCAAGTTAAATTATATTTTTATTCATTTTAATCGATTCATTGGATGAGTCACTTTAGTATTGCAAATGATCCAAAAGAACTTTGTCTTGCCTTTATTGTTAAAAAAATATCACATTTCCTATTTATTTCATTTCATACAATCATGTGCTTAAAATGACATTTTTCTAGGTTTTATTTGCTGTAGTCATTAACTAATTTTTAAATCAGAGCTTTTGTAAATGTAATGACAATGCACAATTGAAAGCTGATTTTTTGAGTTGCTCGTGCAAATAATAAAATTTCAATTTTTCGCCAATGGTGTTTTTTTGAAACCAAAAACTTCATCCCAAAAACAACATCATGTTCTGACGTGATAATAAAGGAAATGTAGCTTTTTGGAACGATAAAAAAATTACAAGAACTTTAAATAACTAAAATTTATAATCTTGTCGGGTTTTTTTTGCAATATTTCCCGAAATATTCAGAATTAATTCTTATGTTATTTTAAAATTGATTCATTCACAATATATATTTTCATTGATTTTAATTTAGTTGATGCTCAAACTTTTTTGAATTTTATTAGTTTTAAAAAATCTTTTTTTTTCTTCTTACGCAATTCGAACTACTCTCTGACCAGTTCTATTAATTATTTTATAGAATTATTTTTCATGTACTTTGAAAGCTAAAGTAAGGTTTAGCTTATTATCTATGGAGTTTAAATTAGGAATAAGAATGTGAAGATATAATATCACAAAAGACAATTTGCATTTCGAATATATATTAGCAAGACAATTGGAATTTGAATGGCTTTTATCATGATACTTGATTCAATTAAAAAGGTTTATGTGCACAATAAATAGTAGATGTCAGGATTTTAAAATAACACGGCTTTAATTTCAATCACAGATTGATGTTTAAAAATATTCTACTGGGAAAATAGCAATCAACGAGTCACGCATAAGAGATTTAATTGAAATTATCTGCGACTATTGCTCAAAGTGACTCAGTTAGTTGCCTAAGGTGGCCAATTATTGCTATTTTGAAATGATAACATTTAAAAACTTATACCATCATAACGAAAACTTTATTCCCTTCGATGCATTTATTAAAATTTGTTTCGTATAGTGAGATATATGTAATTTTTCTTCTATGAAACTTAACTTCCTAACTGAATATAATATTCCCACGGAACAGCGTGGCTTGAAACAGATTCAAATTTAAATATTCTGTGACCTTTGGCATTCCATATTATAAGGCTCCCTTTTCAATAAGTTTTTATATTAATTTTTGTATTTCAACATATTTTTTAACTGAATGAACATATTAAAAATTTTAGTTACATATTTGTTAATTTTTTTCAAAATGTATTTGTTATTATTTTTATATATTTATTAATGTGTTATTATTTATTTTTTATTTATTTGTTTATATGAAACATTTTTTATATATTTGTTTATAATCAAATATATTTATTTATTTAGCTGTTTATATATTGTTTATATGTTTATTAATAGGTTAATATATCTTTATTTATTTGCAATTATTCTTAGACTCATAATTGGAAAAAGTCTTTGTTTGATAAGCAGAAGTTTGGATTTATGTATGCAGCAATAACAATGTGATCAGTAAAATAAATTGAAATATGATAATTTAGAACATGGCCTTAAAATCTGGTATCTTATAAATTATACTTGATAAAGTTTTAATATTTTGTTTATATTTTATAATCAAACACATTTTTAATATATTAATTATTTGACAATTAGATTATTATTTTTAGTTGACCCGCTTATAATCCTTTCCAGTCTAGCAGTTCTAGGCAGCTGCCTAGATTGCTTAATGAGAAATCTGTCACCAGCTAGTAAAATGTTATGTATGTTACAAATATTAAAATGCCGTCTGATTTTTTACAAAGCATTTAATTTTTTGATACCGATATATTTTCTTGTTACATAATGCTTACTTTTCCGTTTCGAACAAAAATTATCTAGTTTTCTAGATTTCTAAGAGTAAACCCGTTTTCTATTAGATTTTATCTTGTCTAAAGTTACGACTAGTAACTTTTACTTCCTGAAAGTTAATCTATCGAGTAGAGTCGTATTTCAGTTTATATCTCGCTCGGATTCAATGTAATTGTTTGAAATGTTGTAATAAATGAAATGTAGGGTAAAATTTATTTCATAATTCCAAATAACTACTACACAAAAATCCTCTGAAAGAGAATCAGAACCCGCACTGAGAATGTGAAAAGAAGTTTTAGTTCAAACAAATATTTTCATTATTCAAGCATAGCACAGAAATGGTCATTTTTAAATAATTGGTATTATATGCTTATTTTCAGATTCATCTTTTAGAGTGTTATTAGTTATCCAATTGAAAACTTTTTGTATTTATTTTTTATTTTATTTTGAAAGAATATGTGCATAATTTTGCTGAAAGTTTTCGTAAAATGCTTAAAATTTGATATGCTGCCAAATTATATAAAAAATTCTATCATTTTAAAATCGTTCTTAGGAAAAACAGAACTGATACGGTTTTGAAAATAATATACCAAAAAGGTAAAGCCTATATCAGCTACAAGTTATAATGGAATGTCGTTGAAATGATAAATTCGAATTATTTAATATTTATGTTCTAAAGTCATCAGGCTAAATATCTTATTTATTGAACAATTCCTTTTTCTAATCAGATTTTTCACAGATCGATTGATCTAGAGTTAACAAACTTGGCAAATATATATTTTGGAGGTTGAAAATATGCACCTGGCAGCGGAAGTTTAGAGATTTTTAAATATAATTTTAATTCCTTGAAAGTTAATCAGTGCTTCGAAAATATTATGACTACGAAATAATTTTAACATCAACTTAAAAATTAAAAAAATTGAAAGGTAGTAATTTTTTAATTTATAAATAGATTTATATATTTATTCAACTAAAAATATTTAAAACATATTTTTCAATAATACATTTTAGACAAAATAAGTATAACATTTAATCTTTAAGTTGCATAAGATAAATACCCTCCCATTTACAACAGCTCAGATTAAAAGATTAAGTTAATACTGTCTGTAAGCCAAATACAGAAATCTTTAATTTTCTACACGTGTATATATAAAAGAAAATAAAAATGGAACATGATATATTCTAAAAAATAATATAAAAATGTTTACAATTTTTTAAAAAATATCTATATTATTAGTTCAATAATTCTGTATTATTTAAGACAAACAAGGTTTGTATATACATGATATTCTTTCTAATTACTGTCCAACATCTAATTTTCTAACCATTAGGGATAGGCATATACATATACTGAAAATAGTTTAAACAAATAAAAGAATTATATTTATATAGTTAATATAGAGTTCAATAAATGTTTTTAAGAATTAAACAAATTATACAAATCTTTGTTATTATGAACTATATTTAATAATTTTTTTCTTAATGTAATAAATTGAACTTCATGAAGGAACAGGAAAATTTTTAATGGATAATCCACTGAGATACTATTCAAAGTATTAGAGAATATTCTGTAGTGCTGCTGCTGAAAAAAAAAACTTAAATGCTGAACGACTCTTCTCTTCTGTAATCATATTATTAAATTGTCTATGGTTTTAGCAAAAACTTTTGCATTACTTGAAATTAAGCACTTTCATTTCAAATTTAAGGAAAAGGAAATGCATATTACCATGAAAGAAATGGGAAAATTTCTAAAATAGAATGAGCTTTGATCTATCAGAGTTGTAAGCTTAAAAATATTTTATTGTGGAAGCTATTAAGACAACATTAAAAGTATTTAATTGAAAAATTTAGCAACTATTAATCCTGACGGACCAATTAATTTGTTAAGGTGATAGCCATTAAACATTTATGTCATTTTAAGAGAATGGTGAAAGTAAATAAAAATTAAAACTATTCTATTTTAAATATTTATCCCCACAGCAAATATAAAATTTAACTCTAAATATTATTTTGTATTTTAGAGTATCATTATAAAATATAAAATAGGATTATTTTTTGGATGCATTTTTTAATTTTAAGCAATGATCTGACGAAGAAGGTGACATCTCAATAGGTATCCCTTCCAACTAATTTTCTCATTAAAGGTTTACAAGTCTACTTTCTCTTTCATGGTATCTCAATTTTTTGATAGGAATTATAATAAAGACTAAAATTATAACAAGGAACATAGCAAAATCGTATGGAATGCACATGGAATGTATCATTATTAATAGGAAAATACAGTTTATATTTTTGTAAACATTTTTGGAACAAAATTTTCTTTCTCTATTTCAAAAAGCAATATCTGGGAATTCCGTAACTTATTCGTCTTTTTTTTTTCACAATTGCGGCTGGTAGCTAAAATGGAATAGTTCGAATATATCTTCTGCTTAATTTACAATACGGGAAGTAATATAACTAAACGCAGTTTAGCAAAATAAATTCAGTCGATCATTTCCTGTCTACTTTATTATTCCGAAAATTACAATAACAGTCCATTGACCTTTTCGATAACATCGTATAATATCAAATGCAAGTTAAAGTCTATCTTTTTTTCTGCTATTTTTTAAGCAAGAAAAAAAAATTAAATTGTCTTTCTAAGTAAAATTTTAATAGCTTTAATACGCGGTAAGAAATTTTCGATATATGATAATGGAAAATGCAGGAAATATATGTGAAGTATAAACGGATGAGATAATTAAAGACGAATTTTCAATTTTGAAATGAATAAATGAATGTAAGCTATACAATTTCTGAGAATTATTTGGATAACTCCTTCATTTTTTTAATTTGAAAAAAATATATTTATATTTATTCCTTTTATATTTTGTCCCTTCCTAAATTAAAATTTCATCTTTGCAATATTTTATATTTCCTGAAAAAATACTTTATTTGTGAGCCAGATTTTTTATGAAATTATTTTTCAATCTAAAAAGTTAATTTGTTTATTAGTTTATTTATTTTCAGTTCTTCATTAAGATAAAATTTTTAGATTAATTCCTCTTTTAATTCAAGTTGTTTCTTTGTGTTCAATAAAATTTTATCGAAAAAATAAACATAAAGAATTATTTTTAATATAATTGCAACAATTGTGATTTATTCATGATTTGTGCATCAAATAATTCTAAATTAAATACAAATTAAAATTTCAGTTTCGCAATATTAATTCGAAAATAGCAAATATATATTTTCTCATAAGTGAAGAATAGAAAGAGAAATATCACAATTCTTAAATAATTAGAAGAGACCAAACAGATAGGTTGTTAATAATGCATCAGAAATGATGGTCGCAGTTGAAATTTTTAGAAATATAGTTGAAAATATCATGCATGTAGGGAGAATTATTAATAAATTTAAAAGAATAATTAAAGTAATCCATATGTGCAAATTGAAAATTTTCTTTCCTTGGTGCAGGATCTGCTCTATGCAAAATAGTTACGAACTCATAAATAAAAACTATTCATTAAAATCAGTTTAAAGCAAATACCAATTTAGTATCGGGAAAAAAATGCAATGTTAAATACAAAATGTTTAAAGAGGAAATTGAAAACAAATATCAGCAATAATCTGCGAATGAGAATATTAAGAATCATCATTAGAGCTGATCGATCTATGAAAATTTAAATATAATTATTCTATAAAAACTTGAGGTTTTAGATCACTTTATCAAGATCTCAAAGAAGCCAATCAAGGTTCCTCTAGAATAATTGGCCTAGATTATGAAAATGATGACTGTTCTAAACTTTCAATATTCAGAACCGAATAAATCAGCCATATTTGATCGCAATAGATAGAAATGTTTATTTATTTAGAAGTTGAAATATTAAGAATATTTTACAGAGTATGAATCTATAAGACCAAAGGAATTTAAACCATAATTTTTTGAAACATATTTATAAACCAAAAAATAAATAAAATGTTATTATTGTTAGCATTTATATGCATCTAAAAATAAAATTAAAAACTAAATGCTTCATTTAATCTGTGAAATGTTTGCTGAATAATTCCTTGAGATCTTATAAATTATAAATAAAATTTATAATGTTTTAATTTCTGTATTGAACATAAAACTTCAATTTCGGACAATTCTGCTTTCAGTTCTTAGTTTTATTTAAAGACATGCTTGGATTGAGTAAAGAGGCATTTATATTAGTTGAAGTTTCATACTCAATTTTATTGGCATATCGATAAATAAAAAAAAACAAAAGAATTCGATAATTTCATGCCCCTCCAAATATTAGGTCTCCCTAATTTCTTTTAAAAAATTCTAAAATTTACGTTTTCTTGTATTTTACATGAAAAATACAAGGAAAAAGGATGAAGAATAGAACATGGTTGTTCAAAAAATGTCGAATTCTTCGAAACTTTGGGCGAAATATACCGAAGAAAAATGTATCCATTCACATACATATTAAATTGGCAGCTCAAAAATAAATTATGTAGCTGAAGTTTTGTATATAGTTTTATCAAAAGACTGCCTGCCTCTGTCACCAATTAGCTTGATGGGAGTAATAGTTGTATTTGATTTCAGTTAAATCTTTCAAGCGGGACTTGTTTACGAACCTTTCAACCAAGAGTATTTATTCCTCCTCTTGTTATAAACATTAAAGCTGCTCAATTTCAAAATTTTTACACCAATTTTGTGTATTGTATACACAAAAAAATCTGAGGAAATCAGGTTCTGTGGCATGATAATGCCTGTAAAAATGCATTAATTATGGTAATTTATTTACAAATTGCACGCTAATTTTCGAATTATTGTAATTTCATTTCTTATTTTTTATATGAACTGATTAGATTGTAAAAAGAATCTGTAGTTTTCAATATAAAAAGGAAAGCAGGTAATTTAATATTTACTAAAACACCAAGGTCAGTTACACGGCAAGAAAGAAAGTATTGTTAGAATTTAGATTACAAAATAATTTTAATCTAAACTACAAAATGTAGATTACTAATTTCGTATAAGACGTAACAATTTTTTTTGTATTGTTAGAACTACAAAATATTTTTTTTAAAATTATCAACATTTTGGAAAAATTATTTATTATTGCTTACATTATATTTTTAAATAAAAAATTTAAAAAGAATTTTTAAAAACTTTTGACGTAGTTTAAGAAAACCCTGTGCAAAAATATTTATGCGTTAGCTTGAAAAGTACAAAAATTTCACATAATTTTTGATAAATTATAACACAAAGAAATTGCGAAGAAAAAAAACCCGCTTTAAACTACACCTTGCAAATAATACTCGTGCTAAAACTTGATCATGCTGTCTGATGTTTGAAAGACACGAGCACATACTTTTCATTTTCCTTGTTATTTTTATTAGTGATTGGCTGATGTATCTAGAGTTGATCGGGATTGAACTTCTTTCATGTAGGATATTAAACACAAAATATTCTTTAAAAAATTTGTCAAAATTCTGAAAAAACATCGCATTTCTATTAAATCGGTATAATTAAAAAAACATTTTTTTAAAAAAATTATAAATGGTTTTAAATTTATTTTTGTATAATTATATGATTCGGAAAATTCAATTCTGAATCCGAAATTTAGCTTAGCTTTTAAATAATTAAAATTTAAAAAAATAAATCTCTAAGTAGTTGCATATTTTCATATATATATATATATATATATATATATATATATAT
>JAOUZG010011965.1:477008-487826 GCA_026289955.1 Argiope argentata | reverse complement strand
ATATATATATATATATATATATATATTTGGTAATTGTAGGTCAAACTATTTGGCTTGAAATGCGTTAAAACATCCTGTTATAACAAATACAATCCATGATAATTTAATTATAAGGTTCATACTACACAGAGTTATTTTTAATAAATAATAATGGTTATTTTAGATTTATTCACCAAGCCAATTCAGTTAGTTTAACGCTTAATTTTTAAATAAAAAAGGATGTTTTAATTAATATCCAAAAATCAAACTAAATGGACAAAAATTGCAAATATTAATTTGCATATGTGTATTGGACTAAATCTATCATAACTTTGTTACCCTGTTCTGTCTGCCTGTCTGTTTGTATAACTATTTAAAAGATTCCAACAAATTTGGCGAAAGAAGATTGGTGTAGAGATTTGGCATCAAAATTGTAAATCCAGTTCACATGCTGCAACCAGATGAGTGAGAAAGAAATGTCAAAATATGTATTCAATAATTTAATTAATAGAAGTTTAATTAAAACAAAATTTATGAAAAAACCGAGAGCATTACTTTAAATATACCCCTCTAATAAACAATAGAATAGTACGAGCTTAATATAAGTTTTACAGGGCATTAATTCTTTTTTACTTAGTTTATATTTCAAGATAACTTTAAAAAATTCCTAAATGAAAGAGCAGCAACAAATGGAAATTCTAAATACTTATTCACTTTTTATTTCATATATGTTTCTAGTCTGTATTTATAAAACATCATATTTATGTCCGTTAATAAATAAAAATGGAATTGAAAAGCAAGATTTTTTTTATTATTTGGACCTGTCGTGTTAATTTTAAATTTCAGCATAAAAATAAAACAGTTTTTCAGAAGAATATGCCCTTGCATTTTAAAGCAAATAATGGCTTAACATCAAAATGGGTATGCTAAAAAAACTTTTTATGGTATTCAAAAACCCTTTTTTATTTATTAATTTTTGAAAATCAAGAATTTATACTCTATAAAATACGCCCTAAACTTTTATATCGTAACTTGGTTTGGGGGATGGTTTTATTAGTGGCTTTACTGCACACTGTCTTTTTTGATGGCCTTAAAAAAGAAACAGGTTTATAAACATGCAATTACATCCAAACTATTTTATACTTTTAATAAAAACTCAAAATTTCAATCGCATTCTGAGTAATTACGAGTTATTTAAATGTCACGATGTTAAAATGTCAAAATAAATTCAATTCTGGATTAAATCAACTGGTTTGCACGGTAAGTAAAAAAAATTGAAACAGATATTATTAAAACAAAAAATTCAGGGACATTAGAAGAGCCTGAATTGAGAATTAAATCAGCATGCTTGGAAAATGATTTAGTTGCATGAAGCGTTTAGTGGCCATTCTGGAACAAGATTCTGAATATTTGAGGAATTGCTTCTAAAATAACATTTTCTGTAGTTCTAAATGTGAGAAGGCATCTTTTAATTATCGCTTAGTCATAAAATTGGGCTGATAGAATTTAGAATGCTCCAAAATTTTGCTCCTTGAAGTGGATGCCAAATTAACATTTTTATTTGCTCTTAATCGGAACATTTAAATAATTCATTCTTTTATACACATCTTGATGAATTCCTAATTTTACTGTCAGTTCTAAACTTATTCTAATAATAAAAATAATTTCAGAATTAATTATTTTCTTGAAGTACTAATTTTAATTAAAAATATTTCTTTTTTCTTTTATTCTGGAAAAGAAAACTTTCTATAACATACAGAGTAAATCAGGAAAAATTATCACTAGAAACTACAGCCAAATGCCAAACGATTTTCTGGCTTTGATACTCTCTTCATTTCCTTTATTATTTCATTTTAATCGTGTATGAAATTTATGTAATTAATTACGATGCGAAATAAAATATAAGCAATTTTGTCAACTGATGTTATAACTGCTTCTAATGTGAGTTAAAAGTTAGAATGTTTAAATTAATATAAAATATATTAGTCAATAATATCATCAGAATTAAAAAGTTTTTTAAATGCGTTTTAAATATTCTTATAGATGTTCTAAAAGCATCAAGGAAAGTTAAATGATTTTTTGTAAATGCTATCCAATTGTAGAGCATCATAAAATTAAGAATAAAACATTAGACAATAAGAACAGAAAACGATTTTTTTAAAATCTGTATAAACATAATGATTAAGATATAATCTCGTAAAATGTATGTAAAATCATGCAAGTAACAAAAAAACCCCATTCCTTCAACTATAAATAATATAAATCAAAAATTCAAATATTGAAATCTCTTGTCAATATTTTCACATTGATTGTTCTAAAAAAAGGAAAAGTATAAATTTCAAATAACATTTATGAACATGTAGTTATTGAAATCATCTTTAACAAAGATTCTCTTTTTGAATTTAAAATCTGTAACTAAGAAATATTTACTTTAATCGCCTATGAAGTTTAAATATGATTCTTATTTTTATTATTAAATTAAACAGATTGGATTTACGAAAAAAATTATAAAAAATTGGTTTTAATAAAAAAAAAATTTGAATAATTTTTCTGTTCCTATTACTGAAAATGATGACAAAATAGGACAAAATCAATAATAGAGTATTGTAATACAAGTTATTAAAAAATGGAAAATAATATTCAATATTTGCTAATTAGAATGATTTTTTTCATGAATTGTTATATAAATCAATAATTGTTATGTCTAATGTTTAATTGTAAATATATTAAATAATTAAAATCCTTTCATTTTACTTCAATTTATTTATTCAAGTTTCAATCTAAAAAAATCCAATAGAATGTAATTTTGCTAAACCTAAAATTATTTGAACAAATCGTATCATTTCAAGAATTAAACTGAAAACAAGTTAGAAATAGTGCAACTTTTCATACACTTCTGAAAAAGTAAGAAGAATTTAATTGTTTTATATAAAAAAATCGCTGAAATTACATTTTTGGAATGCAGGTAATTGCTCATGAGAGTTCTAAATAGTCAAATTCTCTTTCAAAGAAGAATCTTTCTCTACATTGGAATCTCAACAATAGCTGTGTTCTATTTAGAAGAGAATCTAGATGCTGATCAAATATTCAGGAGTAATCTTTTAACTTTTATATGTCACACTTTATTGTTATTCAGATTCTTCGAATTCATTCCAGGTCATCGAACTAGAAAGTAAAATTTACACGAGCTAAACGATTTTGTAAAATCTTAATTAATTTTAAACTAAGTGTTATTTGCCAAGAACGTTTATCAGTAGTTTCTTTAACCTTGAAAAGGTCGTTTACACCACCTTGAAAGAAGAAAAAAAATAGCACTCTAGATTGATAAATCTTGTAAAGATAATTGCCTTTCTTAAAACTGTATATCGATGATAATTCTTCCAGTGCTGATTGAGAATACACCATCTGCATATTCGATATGAAGGAACAATGAAGGTTGCTGTAATTGATATTCGATCAAGGAATATTATTGACCTAAGAAAAGATCGAACTTTTCCTTATGCGAAAGAAGTTTTCACTGAATTCCTTTACAAATATGGATAAAACGCAGCCTAGGGCTACACGAGTAAATAAACAGAAATCTGTGTTTTCGAGAAAGCAGAATCCTCTAAAAAGCTTTCTACTAGCTGGAAGATATATTGAAATAAGAGCTCTCATTTGCATAAGGCTTGTGCAAAAAAAAAAAAAAAAAAAAAAAAAAAAAACATTTTTCTCACGGTTGAGAGACTCAAGCAGATTTTTGTTTTGCATTAGTTTTGTTTTGCTTCATTTTTTTTTCTTTCGATAATAATATTTTTGAGGGAAAATATTGAAGAAAAATGACATAAAAATTGTGAAGCTTGACTAAAATATTCAATTTAAAGAGAATTTTTATAAGAAAATCATGTTAATATTCCTTAAATTAGCTCGTTATAACAAAATTGATGACATGTTCGCATTATAGAATAATAAATTGTTATGGCTACCAACTTGTTCGCACAGATTATTAACATTTTTGGCTGTTGAAGGATTAATATAAAATACAAACAAATATGTATTTTAGAAAATTCACTTTGTTATTTGATACAGCTGAGAAACATGAATCAAATTACAATTCAGAAACACGAATAAATCGAATCAATTTACTGCAAACTAAAATGAGCATATTTTATGAATTAGAAGCGGAAGTAAATGCTAAATTAATACTGGGCAAAAGCACGTAGTCGAATGTATCGATGGATCAGTCCCAATTCCTTCATGACATTTAAAAACATTGCTTTAAATCGACTGCATATCCAACTGAATTTAAAACATTTTTGAAAATAGGGTAGAAGTATAACTGATATAATTAAAAATATCTTCTTTTTAGTTTTAAGAAAATTCAAAGATAATTTTTATAAGTTAAATGTTTTGGAAGATATGAACTTCGGCGAAAGTTAAGCCTACTTTTTTTTAAAGCTCGAACGTTTTTTTTTTCTTTTAAAGACGAAAATTTACTAGAACATTTCTAATAACTATTACAATAATGAAATTTTTAAATAAAATACGAATCTAATGCTTGAGAATGAATTCTAACCTACTCAAAATTTAATGTTCTTAGTAATTAACTGAAAAATATTAATTTATAATGAGTAAACATACAAATAAATGTAGAATCCCAAGTTACACGTATTTCTGCATTGAGACAATATTATAATCATCAAAATATTTAATTTCATTATTCAATGATTTCTCTAAGAATTAATTATTAATTTTTAACTGTAAGATTTTTTATTGCATCCCTTTAAATAATTTATTTGAATAAATGTTACGGACAATTTTGATCTGTGCGCTGCGAACTATATAAAAGATAAATATTAAAAAAAGCTTCTTTGGTATTGAATTTATTTACACCAGAGTTGTTTCTCAATCAGTGAATAATAATTAAATTTTTTAAGTGAAAATTATTGTAAATATGATTAATTAATTAATAATGAGTATTTGCTTTTTATTTCGGAAAACCGAAATAAAAACTGATATATTAGACTGATATCGGAATTAGCAGAAAATATCTTTTTAAAAACATTAGCAGAAAATATCTTTTTGACATTCATACAAAACTAATAACAATAAAAACAGTAATTTTTACTATAAAAAATGTTTAAAAATGTAAGTAAATTTTTATTATTGGTAAATTGATGGTATTGAAAATATTTGATTTCATGACAAATAAATACAATACTTTTCCACCACAAATTAAAAACAGTTTTCTCCTGTGAATGTGAAAAGAAAGATATATGTGATAAAAAAAGGAGAATAAATAAGAGAGAAATTTCTAGTTCAAGAATCGGGTGGAATTAATGCATTGATTTTCTAAAATAATAATAATTTTTAAAAAAAAATTAAAATGAAATCTTCGATCCCGAATTTCCAGTTATCAAGTGAGATCATTATTATTTTTAAGTCCTTATTTATCTTAATTAATTTAAGTGATTATCCAGTTTAAACCAGTTTGAAACAACCACTAGACTTCTCTCTCTCTCTCCACCCCCCACACACAATGTTAAATTTTTTAAGCTTTCATTTTCAATTTTTCTAGCTTGGCAAACAAAGTTTTAGAGCTCGACCAATTTTGAGATGAAATAGTTCGATTTTACGTCAATCTTTTAAAAACGCATCTGCTGCTAAAGGAGCATACGCAATAATAAATCATTATTGGTAAAAACAGATCAACTTTTTAAAAACTCATCTGCTATCAAAGAATCCTACGTAATAATAATACAATACTGGTAAAATCAGGTAAAAATATTTTTTGCCCGTAAATTTCGAAAATATCAAAACCTCCTAACCAAAACAACCCCATGTTCTCACATGATAATATATATTAAAAATACTCTTTTTCGGAAACTTAAAAGTTTTTGTTGCGGCTTATCTTTAGAATCTTAAATTCCGATGTATTAGAGTTGATCTATCATTTCCATCAATAGACAGGCAGGTAAAGACATTACGCAGTAAATAGGACACAATCGAAAAGATTTTTATTTGGTTTTCGATAGTAGTTAACCACCAGCAAATAGATTTATTTCTCTTTTCCTTATGTGCAGCTTTTTTCTTGACAAGAATTGTTTTTGAAATTGTTGTAACCTTCGCTTTTTAGATCACATATGGTATGTATTGCTTTTATTTTGCATATTTAAACCGCAATATTTATAAAACCGCACAAACTTTTATTTCATGTTCGTATGAAATTGCTGAAGTTGGCTATATTCTGTTCAATATTTATATTGCAAAAGTAAATTAACGTAAAAATATAACAAATACCGCAATTATACATATTTTAAATTATAATAGGCTTTATTTTATTTTAAAAATAATATTAAAGACTAATTTAATGATAAATTCATATCAGTTTAAATTGCAACTCAATTTTAATTGCATATCAATTTTAATTGTTTTTAATTGCTACAGAAAAGAAAATATGTACCTCTAGTAAAAAGTACTAAATAATATAATCTTGAAACATTACATTAAGCTGCGATTTCATGAGAATATTTTATTAAAATTAATAAAAAAAATGTACATGAAATTTCTTATTGTTATTTAAATAAAAAAATACTGCAAAATGTAATTCATTTTTCAAGGTAAAAAATTGCTCTAAGAAAAAGAAAATCTAAATTTCGGCAGTAAAGCAAATTGCTACTGTACGCTACTTTGAAAAGAAGGAAATACAATAAAAAATTATTAATAATATAATATTAAAAATTGCAAATTTCCGTATGAAAGCAGCAAATAAAATGAAATTGCATTTTAAAATCATGATCTTAAAATATTTGAAGCAGAATAAAAATTTGACATTCATACAAAACTAAGGACAATAATAAATTGAAAACTATTGTGAATTTCTATATGAACACAGCTAGTAAAATGAATGTTTATTTTTAAGTAATAATCTTGAAGTATTTGAAGCAAAATTAAAATTTGATATTTATGCGCAAAACTAAAATTTATATTTGAAGGTCCTTGAATACTTTACAGTATTGTTAGCTTAAATATTATTAATAATGTTTTTTGAAATGTTCTGTTTTTGAAATTTTAACTGAAACTTTTTTAAAGTATATTTTATATTTTCTGCAATAATTATTTTAACGACTATAAATATCAATGATAATTTTAAACTCACAATAGTAAATTTTTCGTTCTTGAAGGAATAAAAACTATAACTAGAATGTACTTGACTAAATAATCGGACAACACCCCTTTTATTTCAATAAAGAAAACATGGATGTAAATTTATCCCAACTATAATCTATTTATGCTTTCGAGTAGCGAAACCAGTTTTATGCCTATACAAACAAATACAAAAACAGAAGTTGTGGGACACATATCCATCTTAACAATAGGTGCCCAAGTTTAGAAGGTAACATACTGCAGGCTAGGAATATAACACACATCATCTTTGCGTCGTGTTATACGATTCTGACTTTGACCTAAAAATTTCAGTTGTGCATTTTTTTTATATTTGTTTATTTTCGTTTTTTTTCCTCTGTTCACAATTCATAGCATTGTATTTACTCTCCAGCTGAGCAGTGTCATTCAAATAAACTTTCTTGTTCTGCATTTACTGTTTTTATAGTTGTGTAGAGAAGAACAAGAGTAAGTTTCTAGAGCTTCTCCAAAAAAGTCTGATTTTAAAGAGAACGACTTTCTTTAGGAGTCAAGAATTCCAGTAGCATTGACCGCTAAGTCGGTCTAAAAATAAATACGTGACAGAATTGTAAACATTTAAACTTAACTGAAACCCATTGCAAAAGATGTGTTGAAATTTTCAAATGCTTATCATATCTCAATAACTGCTTTATTTAGACTTTTCTAAAATCAGCAATAATACATTTGGATGATTGAAGTGAAGAGTCGAAACTTTTATGAATATTTGCATTTTCTTTAATAATAAAAGTATGGAACCAATCGTTTGTTTTGAAAGTGGTGTAAGTTTATTTTTTTTTAAATGAGATTTCATATTTTTTATGAGTATTATATATATAAAGTAGAATTCCGCCAAATTTTTTACAGCGATTTTAAAAAAGTAAAATATCGCCAAATAATGTAGAATTACATTTAATTTCTGACAGCGATTTTAAAGCGAAAAATCGCCAATTAATGTAGAATTCAGCCAAATTTCTTACAGCGATTTTAAAGCGAAAAATCGCCAAATAATGTAGAATTCTGTCAAATTTCTTACATTGATTTTAAAGTGAAAAATTGCCAAATAATGTAGAATTCCGTCAAATTTCTAACGGCGATTTTAAAGCGAAAAATTGCCAAATAATGTAGAATTCCGCTAAATTTCTTTGGCGATTTTTTGCTGGCTCTCAACTAACGAAAAAGTACCTTAATTTGCGGTATATGTTTTGTTTATTACTATTTAATGTTCAAAATGGACCAATTAAAGAGATTAAACTGAGCGTAATTATGAAAGCGATTAACTCTGATTGCCAGAATCGTAAGTGATAGATGTCGTTTGATAACTTTTATTTTATTTCACAAGTCGGAGATAATCTCATCTTATTCTATTTCCTTTCAAAATTGAATATTATTTTTACTTTTTGGTTAGCCGGGCGCAAGCGAAAAATCGACAAATAATGTAGAATTCCGTCAAATATACTGATTTTAAACCGAAAAATCGTCAGGTAGTGAAGAATTCAGCCAAATTTATTTGGTGGTTTTTTGCTTGAGTAAGGCTAACGGAAAATAATCATAATTTCATATTAACATCAGATTATCATATGAGTAAGAAGAGATAGTAAATCTTTACAATTTTATAACTGTTAAAAATTTATAAGATTAATATTTGATGTCAAATTTAACAACATATAAATATAACTAATTCTAAAAATAAATAAAATACAAGTTTTATTTTATCTCTTGTTATTAATTATAAGCGAAACTGGATTAATGCATGGTATATTTTAAATGATATTTCCTTTTTCATGTCTGAAATTAAATAATTTTTACAATAACTCGTTTTAAAAACATTGTAAGTTCATTGGCACTCCTACATATATATATTATTTTAAATTTGATTTTAAAATTTATATAATGAAATTTCATGTTGATAAAGGAGTTAAAACTTTGTCAGAATTGACATAAAAATTTATGTTTTTGAATGAATCAAATGCGAACTTTAAATTTTTTCGGAACAAGAAAATAGATGGACTTGCACCACTTTCAAAGCAAACAGCCTACATATTCTTAAAATGCTGACAAAAATTTAATTAAGTTCACTATTTATATTTTGGAATTTTCTTAATCTTTTGGTTTGATAGCCAATTTTTTTTATACAGAAAGCTTTGACTTCTTTAATTTGAGACAATTATCAGGCAATATTATGAAAAGAAAATTTTCAAATTTTTAATATTGAGAAGAAAGTAAATAGTTGTTCATATAAAAGTGCATTCTAAAAGAGTTAAAAGTTGTCACATAAAAATTAAATTTTAATTTAAGTTAGAGTTATTTTAAGTTCATTTATTCATTTGATGCGATCTTTTCTTTTAGGGAAGATCTTTGCGTACAAAGCACAGTTCTCAAATAATTTTATTTTATATTTTAATAAAGAATCTTATAAATTGAATAAACACAATTATAATTAAATAAAAAGGATTGAAATTCAATTCAAGGTGTGCAATTAATTACAAGACTTTTAGTATTTGAAATATAACTTTTATCGTGTTTTCACTTAGAAGGGAGAAATGTACATCAAATTAGTTAAAAATGTATAGAATTATTTTCAGAAAAAATGTTAGGATATCAATATTCTGATAGATAAATTTATTGGCTACTTGCGCTTTTTTTAGGAGACCTTCTATTTTTCTTCAAAGATTGGAGTGATATAGTCTGTTGTTATTGTCTAAGATCCAAATTCTTAAATAAAAATGCTATTGCATTTGTTAAATTGCTAATGTCACTGGATTTTAAAAGCGAAGTTATTTGTTTTTATGCCACGTTTATGCTTATGAAATGGCCCACAAAATAACATCAAACCTACAAAGAATTATAAATAATTATAATACGTTTTCTTGCGCTGTATAAGTAAATATCTTTTTTAAAAATTTAGTTTCTTAAAAGCATTTTTTGTGGACAACTAATTTTCCTAATTTCTACCTGATTTTTTTAAAGCCTTTTTGATAAAATAAGAAAGGGGTTTAAAGATATTTATAGATAATTACTTTTCATGCATTCTTCTGATATAAGTAAAGTTAGAAGATCTAGATAAAACTTAATTACTTATATTTAAAAATAAAAATATTTTTGATGAAAAGTATTTTGATTACAAATTTAGAAAATGTGAAATATTTATTAATGAAACCTGATATAAAATTTAAAAAAAAGGTCTTTAAATTTCGATTTATTTCCAAACTGAATTAAACGAAATCTACTGTTTTAATTTTAAAGCAATTTTTTAAATACATAAATAGAAGAGCTTTAATTTAAGTGAATAAAATGGATTTGGACAAAATGAGATTATATTTTAGTTTAGAATATTTGTTATATTCATTTTTATTGCCACTAGATATTCATTCAGAATAGTAGAACAATAAATCACTTATGTAGTTGTGAGATAATTAAAAAAACAGAAAGACTGAACCTGAATATCATAAAATATCATTGTATAAAAACTAATGAATAAGAAATAAAATATTTTCAATAATCTTGGCAGGAATAATATTTTTTTTAATACTTTTATTGCTCTGGACTATATTTCAAAATTTTGAATTGTTAATTTTTTTCGTAAATCAATTTATAAGTAACGTCAATGAGAAATATTAATTTCGTTAGGGAAATTTAAAACACACACACACACACACACACACACACACACACACA
>JAOUZG010011965.1:450307-464540 GCA_026289955.1 Argiope argentata | reverse complement strand
TATATATATATATATATATATATATATATATATATATATATATAATACGAATTGTGTTCATGAACTTTCTTCTGGCGAATAATTGTTAGTTTGTTCTAAATCTAAACGAGCAAATAGCAAATATGTTAAATTTTAAACAAATCTATTCATGTAAACTTGATATTTTCTCTTCGATTATGCAAAACAAAACCACCTATAAAAAATAGAATAATTTGAAAGACGAATTTTTCATATAATGAGGAAAAAACTAAAATTTAAAATACTTTTTTTAATTTTTACAATTATTCATTATCAATATATTTTGGCGAAATGTTAGAAGAAAATGTTTAATTAAATAATGTTCTTCAAAATCATATCAATATTCTGAATGAAGTTCTTATGCGTTTTGAACATTACTAAGTAATTAATAGAAGAATATTACATTTTTTTTCTTTCCGGTAAATATATTCTTAAGTTATTCAGAAGGATTCTGAATATTGTTTTGATACATTTCGGGAATAACTTTGGGTTTATGCAAAGCAACAAAGCGTTTATCAAAACATCACTCTTGAGTGTTTGGCACTTTGAGTGTCATGTTCATCGCAATTCTGAAAGATATGGGCAAGGTATATAATAGAACGATCTCAATGGGGAAACATATCATTCTAAATGAAGGGCAAGTACCTTCTTCCTCTGTAAAGAACACCGTTTAAACAAAGTTTCCGTAGAAATATTATCCTGACCTTTATCGGATTGCAACAAAGGGATTGGTAAAAACAAGGCCAGGACAACGAAGATGACCAAGCATAAATTATGTCTGCGAAACAGATTACCTTCTTTTAGACTATTCTTGCGGTTATAAAGATTGTTACAACGAAAGGAATCGGATTGTTTGGCTTGTACTTATAAGAAATGAATGAAAAGGTCACATAAAGACAAAGGTGGCTCTATAATTTTCGAAGATGGCTCGGTATGCATATAGCAACATTTCAGAAACCTTTATGTTATGCTGTTATTCAAAAAGTAGTCATACTAGTTTTTGAAAAATAATGTAAAATTTATAACTTGGAATGAAATCAAGTTTTTTTTTTGGAGGAATCATACTTATTTCGATTCTCTTCTTTGTGAAGATGAGTTCAGGTTTTTTTTTTTGTTCATTTGAAATGTTGAAAACACAAGGATAGGAAATAAAGCTATAATAAGAAATATTTCACATTTTGATATTGTTAAATATATCATTTCCATTGTTTTTCTGACAATTCTACTCTTTTAAAAATCTAATAATGTGCATTTTCCCTCTTCTTTATTTGGAAATATGCTGTAGAGACATATGACAAATTTTTAAAATGAATTTTTAGTTTAGAATACTTTAAACTTAATTTAGATAGTATTTATAAACATTTCTATCAAAATAATTGTAGTAAATGTGCTGATGTTCTGTAAAATTAGTACAAACATTTATCTTTTATTGCATATTCGAAAAAATTTCTGAACTTCTTTATATATATATACCTCAAAATTACATTTTTATAGAGAGACAAGAAAGTTGTAAACTCAAATTAATAACTACCTTGTAATAAATTTGAGTTTATGATTTCAAAAATATTGATGTTATTGATAAAAAATTTTTGACTTCAAAAACTGATTCAAAAAAGTTTTTCTTTCATAAGAAAATTTAAGAGAATTTTTTTAAATACCGATAAAATTAAATAATTTTAATGAAATGTAAGTTAAATGAATGCAGATTTAAAACTAAATAAATAAAATCGTGTATAAAAATTTCGATTAAAATGAAATCGTCTTCTAAAAATACATTTCTTTAAAAATCCTTAACAGATAAGATGCAATATCAATTAACATTCACCAAGTATATTTAATTTGTTTAGCTTGAATCTTTCTCGTCAAGTTCTGTTGAACTGTTCTGGGTTCAATTTTAATATGCACATTCACTTTTCTTAGAACATTTAAAAAAATCTTCCTATCACTTTCAAGACAATTCAAAATTAGAATTTACAAAATTATTTTTTATTTATATTATTTCAGCATATTATAAAGAAGTGTGAGTCAATATTGAATTGTACGTCCTTGCTTTTCAAAAACAGTTTTCGAAAGTTCTTTGTCAGTTACTGTCAATTCCTTTTCAATTAAACGTGATAAATTAACCATTGTGCTTTGCTTGTCAATTTCAGTTTCAAATAAAATTGTATAAAACATGTGTATAAGGTAAATTTAATGTTAATAATAATAAGAACGCATTAAGCCTTCGAGTTAAGAGAAATTTCGAAATATTTTTTTCCTTTTTTTTAAACTCAAATCTTCCACAAGTTAACACTTATTTCTCTAACTTGATTTGGAGTTTTCTAATCATTTTCTTTCTGAGGAAATGATTAACCCTAGTTATCCTGTCACTTTCAAAAGATTCACCAATAACAACGAAAACAAAAAATTCTATCTTTTATGATTCCAGTTCCAAAAAACCTTCGATCCGCAGAAGACCTAAATTTTTCAAAAGCGAAGAAGACTACACCGAATACCATTTTTTAGTAGTAAAAAAGATTTTGGAAAAACCGGTTGTCGGAGAAAGTTGTCTAGAACTCCTTCAAAATTAACTTCAAACGAGTCAGAGGCAATGCGAAACAGGTCTCTGGTAGTCAAATATGTGGGTCAATCGATGTGCCGGCGCTTAGAGGGTCGGGACCTTAGGAACCTCCTTTTCTTCAGCGCCCAGATGAGAGCTGAATGACAAAAAAAGTGACCCCTCCACCAACAACTGGCTTATGAAAAGGCATATAAACACCGAGGGTTTTAAATAGATATGATATGCACGAAACTGTTTTTAGTGTACGCGGGCTCCATTGTTTTTGTTTATAATGTAGGATTTGGAAACACTGCCACAATGGATATTGTGTATCGCATTTATGTAACCTGGATTATAGAGGATAGAGAATGCTGAACAGAGTCCAATGACATAACACCGTGAACCTGAATCGCTCGGTATTATAAATAAGGGGAAAATGCCAACGAAAAGATTTATGGCTGTAATATTTTCTTTATTTGTGGAAATTCCATATCGCTCTCAGCCTGTGCTACTTAGATCAATGTTTTGAAAACTTTGAACTCAACTCGTATTTTGAACATATTTTAATATTTTTTTTGCTCGAGCTGTTTGTTTAGAATAAAATAATTAATCAATAAAAGTCCTCCCCCCTCCAAAAAAAAAGAAGAGAGAAATGTACCTTTATTGCAATTTTTTAAACACTTTTACGTTTCGTAATTTTAGTACACTGATTACATGACATCTTCCTTTTCGGAAATAGGCCGTCTTACTGACTCAATTGAGAATCCATAAAGCCGGCGTTCTGGCATAGAGGTAGCACGTCTTCTTCGGGATCTGGACTCCCTGGTTCGGTTGGTTTGGTTTGGTTTTTTGGCACAATAGCCATAGTTTTGACCATGCTGCGCCAGTCTAAGTAAAATTCCTTCAAATTGAAATTTCGAAATTACTTTTTATAGTGAAAAATATGGAATAAAGAAATAGACAACCTACATGGGAAGACATACTAAATATGTAAATAAAAACCAATTGATTTTAAAAAAGTTAATAGGTTACCATGTGGGGTTTTATCAAGCAAAGCGGATAAAGCAAAGTTATTAGATCTATAAAATGTAAACGATGAGAATAAAAGTTTGAGCATTCAGAAAGTAAATGTTGGACAGACATAGTGCAGTTGCACCGAGAACACCTTGGGGCTTGTTCACCAAACAGCAGATGACGATGGGTGTATCGAGTGTGACCAACTCGCAATCTAGTCAGAACTGTATCAGTTTTTCTATTATTTTGAGAAGGCCAAAATTCCACGGTAGGTTTAATTCCATAAAGCTTGTTTTCACTCTCAGCATCCCACTCTCTTTGCCATTGGTTTAAAAGAAGTATTTTTCCCTAGTTCGAGTCTACGTTAGGGCATGATTGTTCTTCTGTGTTCTATCTGTGAGATGTGTGAATGTGCTACTGTGGCTGTGCAAGCGAATGTGATGAATGTGTAGCTAAAGTCACACTCTTGTCCCTAGTTGAAGTTACTTCAAAAACAAGAGACGCTCAATCGGCTCAAAATAACTGACGGTCGTTAGTGCGCTTGTCCAAAGCAAGTGCCATTAGTAACATCAGCAACATAATTCATTGAATACTTGAAACTGTAAGTTAACTGTCATTTTTGTATAAAAATTAGTGTTCCGGAATTATTTAGTTGCATTTCGCAAATTTAGAAAACCATAATTCTATGCTCCTCCACCAAGAATTAAAGAGATTTTATATTATATATACCGATGAAATAAGTTTGGATTTTATAATAAGAAAAATAATATGTAAGAAACTCCTAAATAAGAATTACAATAAAATAAGTTACTTATATATTCAATGAGATCATTTATTTTTTATCACAATATTTTAAAAATATATTTTGATTAAATCTTTGACTCGTATTTCAGTTCTGTTTTTCTCTGAAACCATTTTGGCAAAAATATATTTCAATTGAATTGAATCGAAAGTTAACCACGATCTTTTTATAAGTAAATAATTGTGTAAGATTTGATTTATATGACCAATTTGAAATAGAAACTATTTGAATTTATTTCTTGAAAATAATGATTTTTTTCAATATCAAAAGCTATTTTTAAAAATATTATTTTCATATTGGTATTTCTTTCTATGGAACAGCCACTGTGATATTAATGGCAATTGGGTCATGATAATTGCTGCTCGGTCCCGCTAATCTTCTAATTTTAAGAGCTGCTATTTTTTTTTTGTTCATTGTTCTATTTTTTTATTTCTCTAAAGCTATTCACCTACACACTGTATATAAATAACCTTTAAATTATTATGGAATAATTTAAATAAAAGTGGATCAAAAAATTAGAGCTTCAGTTAATCTATGTATGCATCAATTGTGGTGCTCTTTTGAATCATGATCTAGTTAAAAGAAGGAGCTCATTATTTCCTAATTCAACACTTCTGTTATTTCAGTCGCAAACTTGAGGCTAAAAATATTAATAGTTAGAGATGGGCACGAAAAATTCGACAGTGAGATGCGCCTACGCACAAATTGCACAATGACCTATGAAAGTGAATTTCTTAGAAAACGGAGGCAACTCCCTTTGCGAAGGGAAGAAACATTCATCAACAAAAAATGCTTCAGAGTGAAAAGGTGTTGTTCCGCCTCCATATATTGTGTGGAATAATCATGACTAAACAGTTTGTTATTTAGCTGATACAATCAACAAAATATCAATGACATTTTAAATAGAGAGAACCGATTTTTCTATAAACAAAGAAAACAAAATATTTGTCATTCATTTCATTTAGCGTTACATATAAAAAAGGATATAATTTTTTTATTAAGATTGCTTATCTTAATATAAATTAAATATATTTATATAATAAATCAAGGATTTTTTACACAACACTTTCTTTGTAAATAAATATGTAAGCACTAGCTCTTACCCGCGACTTCGTACGCTTGGAAATTTTGATGTATATATGTGAGAACTGACTGTCTAATCACAATGTAAAATGTTATCAAAACCGTATGCATGCATAAATTTTCAACGCCAATTGGAGCAACGCAAATAAGTGTATTTTAAGCACCAGTTGGGGTAACGCAATGCAGAATAGAAAATTTTAATTTCAATTCATCTTTTTTATTTTTATTCAAAAACACTTCTGAAGGAATCAAAAGATCTATTAATTAACAATGTTTAATTTAAAATTTTTCATACACTACGAAAATAAACAGAATCCTTTGAAATAACCGGTCGAAAACATGTTACGTTCTAACATCATTAGCGCGGGGGAAAAAAACTACTTAAAAGCTATGTACTTGAAACTATAAATGTACTTTTAAAAATTTAATCGAAAATGATGAAAATAGGCAAAAGGAATACGTACAGCAAGAAAAAAAATCAAGAGAAATGAACAGGAAATACAGAATTATATTAACACAAGAACAGAATAAGAAGAAAAAAAAACCTTTCTTTAGAATGTGATTATATTAAAAGAGTACCGGAAATAGAAAAATAAAATAAAAAAACGATTCAAAAAGCTCAGGCAGATGCTTTCAGTTTTTTTTGGTGGAAAATTTAGTTTTTAATTAATAAAAAATTAATCAATCAATTAACAGGAATAAAAATTAGCCTATGTTGTATTCTAGACTGTAATCTATCTCTGTACTAAATTTCATCCAATTTCCTTCAGTCATTCTGGCGTGATTGAACCACATCTTCCATCTATCCATCCATCTATCTATCCAAACTTTCACATTTATAATAGTAGCATAGATATAGATTGTGTAATCACACATGAAAATATTTCAATAACTGCACTTAAAAATCAAGTTTAAGAAGCAACCCATAGTAGAAGCATTTCCTAAGAAGTCATTACCAATCTCTAAAGCTTATATTGTAAACAATCATCGTGAAATCCAAAGTAAAAAGAAGTAAAATTTATAGATATATTTATTCTAAATCGCAATGGGATATTAACAAGTTTAGAGACTATAGATGAGGTTTTTATTATCATGTCAGAACATGATATTTTTTGGGGATTGAGGTTTTCTGGAGTCAACAAAAATACGTAGGCGAAAAATAAACATTTTATTATCTGCACGGGCATCTCAAAAAATCGGCTTTTAATAACACGTTGCCGTCATCTGTATAGGAGCTCTGATTTTAAGAAATAAGTTAATGACTACAGAAAACAAAAACCAGAAAAATGTTATATTTGAGCACGTGATTATATGAAATTAAATAAGGAGAAAATTTGTCAATTTTTTAAAACAATAAATGCGAAACAAAGTTTTTTGGATCGTTGGCAATACTAAAGTGACTCATTCAGGGAAACAATCGAAATGAATAAAAATATAATTTAACTTCCACGAGCACGCGGTTCTTGGCCGTTCAAGAAATGATGTTCTGACATGATACATTGAAATACGCATGGCAGATTTCATTTTAATCTTTTAATTAATTTACAGTTATACCTCCACGTGTGTATTTTTTCTGCATAGAAAAAGAGTTTTTAATTTTTAAAATTTAGTCAACGTAGAAGTGGGAATCCATTTTTCAAATCAAAAACACAAGATTGCTAAAGATGAGGAGTTAATGAACCAAAATTACTGAATTTTGATTAAAAATAATATATCAAATTCATACAAGGTGGAAAAAATAAAGAAAATGGAGCATATTTTTCATTGTTTTATATTTATCCACAAAGCCTCGTAAATGCTTAGTTCCTTTTTGTCAGAGTTTCAAAAAAATCTTGTTTTTTTTTTCTTTTTTTACATCTTTCACTTAATCAAAGCATTTAACCTTTTTTTTTAAAAAAAAGTATATAATGGACGGAGTTTTTTTTTACTGTTTGAGAAATTGAAGATATAATTTCGAATAAAAACACGATTTACAATTTTTCCTTAAATATAAAATGTGGATCAACAATCAATGAAAGTCGATTTAAGAGAATGATTTTTTTGCTTTTAATCAAACGCGTGCTTTTGTGTGAAAGATAATTTTTAGTTAAGATGATTAGAGGCCTCTTAATTAAAAGGAATTATAATATAACTATTATAAAAGTAATAAATAAAAATAAAATTTTAACATTCAAACAGAAGTTTTTTTTAAAAAAAATATTTCGAAAACATTATTTTTGATTCCTAGCATTTTATCGTTCATTTATACTCAAGTAAAAGTTAAAAAAAACAATCTGAATTTAATTTTCCCTTTTATTTTTAAACAAAAAACAAAATCAATTTTTTTACAAAAACAAAAGTCGATTTCAATTGGAACTCTTTACAAAAACATTTTAAGTTTGAAACTTTTAAAATTTAATAGTTTATTGTGACGAAGTTTCAACAAAAGAAACATTACTATATAAAAATATTCACAAAATAGTTCAAGTTTTCAAATTTTTTATTGTTCCTAGGAGCATTTCAAATACACAAATTTATAAAGAAATGTCTTCCTTGATCAGTCATTTGAAAATACATCCCAATGCCGAAATTATTCAAATGAAAAGGAAAAAAACCTATGGTAATATATTTTTCAGTTTGGCACGTGAAAAGAAAAAATCCTCCAAAGGAAATAATACTAATTTTTCCTTTAATATTAATTTAAAAAATACATTTTATTTTATTGAAGTTATCGCTTCTATCGAATTTTTCATTTAAAAAAAAGGAGAGAAAAAAAGAAAAAAATGAAATAAGGAAAGTAAAACACATACACAGAGTCGAAAACATCCAACGACTATGCTTATCAACAATAATAGCTCCAAGGGTTCGACTCTTTCAAAGGTAAGTCTGAAGCGACCTGCATCTTTTTCTTTTTTACAGTAAAATATTTTCCATAAACAAGCATCAAATACTTATCCTGAATTCCATTATTAGTTTTTTTAATGAATAATTATTTTCCAGCATAGAATACGTGATTAGAATTTTTAAATAGATTTCGAAACTAAATTTTTTTGTATTATCTTACCAGTTTTTCCCGTCACAACTGAGCACAGCTATACAGTTGTGAACCCTCTTCAAAAATATATACCATAAAATTTAACCTCTTTAAACCTAATGGCACAATGTTTTGATAAAATCTGACATCAACTTCTTTCTTTTTTTCTTTTTTTTGCCAAAATGTTAAAGCAATTTGAATATAAAATTGGCATGTAAATAATAGGTGAGCACAATTGGCTGAATTATATTGATTCAGGAATTGGTTCCTTTATTTAAGGGTAAAATTAAAAGGTTTGCTTTATAAAAGATGATAACATATAACTTCTATTTCAAATAAAAATTTTATGTTATTAAATTAAAAAAGAAAGTTGGAAAAAGGAATTCAAAGACAATTTTAGGAAACCCATTTTTATATGCAAATAAACAGAATCGAATAAAACTGTATTATTAAGGTAAAAATAGCAAATGTTTTTACAAAGATATATCTGTTAAAATTTGAGAAAAAAGAATTGGTTGGAAATTTTGGTTGAAAAAAGTCTTCACATTTATATATTACAAAAGTTTAACCTTTTGCACTCTTTTTAAAATTATTGAAAAAGATTCTATTTTAATTCCTATTTTATATCTATTTTCGTTTTATTTCCATAAAATATTAATATTATTTTAAATGATAAAATTATTAGTTATAAATAATAATTAAAAGCATTAGAATTCACAAAGTTCCATAAATGAAATTATTTTTATTAAATAGATAAATAAATACATCTACTATAAAACTTATTATCTTCATGTCTAATTTGTTAGTCTATTTTAGATGACCTTGACAAAATAATCACAAAAAGTGAATAAATTACTGCAGAAAATTTTAATTTAAAACAGATTTATAAAAGAAAGAAAGTAATAAAAACATAAAAAATTTACCATACAAAATATAAAAAAAACGATTACCTTTTTTTCTGAAAGAATTCATGCAACTCTAATCAGATATTAAAAAATATGGTTTTCAAATTTTTTTTTCATAAAAGGCTTATAAACAATAAAAATTTCTTTCAGAGAAACATAACTTCCTAAATCAAGAGCCTTTTTAATTTTTAATGCATTAATAATTTCAGATTTTAAGCGGAATTACATTGCATTCTACACATGAAAATATTTTAATTAGAAATTCCAAACTCTAAATACAACAAATGGAAATAAAAAAAATGTATTTACTTCTTATTTCAAAAGTTTTAGAGTAAATATATTTGTACTGTATTTGGAAAAAGAAAATACCTAATTTAAAAATATTCAAAAAATTTCTAGATTCTAAATCAATATTGCATTGGGAAAAATATGGAACAGTACTAAATTGTTAACTTGGAGAGTTTTTATTTAATTAATTAATATCGATAGATAAATAATAATAGTTTCAAACCTGTTACAAGAGTTCTCCGAAACACAATTCATGCATTTAAAAGTCTTGTTATAGCCGGTATTAACTAGTTTGCATAGATTAAGAAAAGAATAAAATATTAAGAAGTAACCTTTATTACTTTTTAGTGCTAATTCAAAAGCCAGCGAAACATTAAAGTATTTAATGCAGACGATTTTTTTTACCCGCTTGCTGCCAATCGTAAAAGTGTAAACATTTCGCATTAATGGACTTTTGAGATAAACATAAACTGATAAGAAAATAAATAAATATAATAATTAAAGCTTTTGAGAAAATATTTTATTTTTCTCTTTGCAATGCTTTATTTCGATGTGCAATGATGGCCATTAGTCACACGAAATTATTTATTTTATTCTTATGTCCGTCAACCACGAAATATTTATTGATCAAATATTCACATTTCGATCAAATGCGTGGAAGAACCTTTGTCTCCGCTTAGTCATGTGAATCTTACAGGCTTTACATCTCTAATTTTTGCTTTAATAATAGCCCATCAGTCAGGCGAGTAGGTCAATAGTTACTAACGTAAAAACGGAAGTTATTATTAGTGCATTTTTTCCAAGATTGAAAGTAGGATAGTAAAATATGCATATATTTTTATTCTTTTCACTTTTTTATCATTAGAAAAAAAAAAAGACTTGATTTATTGAGGTTTTTTGATTTCACTCGAATTAATTTATTTTTCAAGTTTCGAGATTTTTATCTATTAAATACAATAACTGTAGTTCTTGTAGTTAGTATTTTTTTAGTCTAATAAAATGAATCGTAACAATGTATCTAAGAATATAACCAAATAATTGAAATTCCCTTTCTTTAAATTAGTTTTTTAAAAAATTAATGAAAGGAATTATAATATTGATATTTAAAATATTAAATTTATAAAAACTGAAAACTAATTGTCCTGAAAGATTACATAGGACCTAAATAACATTTTTAAAAGAAGATAAAAGTTAATCATTAATTTTAAAATACAAACCGAATATTGTTATACTTAACACACCTCTATTAATATATATTACTAAATTTATCATTATTGAATGAATCTGAAATTAGGCATAATTTAATTCAAATATTATTTATTTTGCATGTTGTTTGTAATAAAAAACACAATATTAGTTGCATACAAACTTTAATGAAATTGAAATCATGAAAAAATGAAAATATCTTCGTTATAACAGAATTGATATTACTTGTATTGCAGCTATAATTGTTGAAATTAAACTTCGTTTTTTATACATTATAATTAAAAACATGAGATCGTCAAGGAAAAGGTCTTAATTATCTCCAAAACTAGTTCACCATCCATTTATTTTTCAAATTAAATTTCTTTGTAAACATTATTTCGATGAAGAAATCTCAATCAGAATGATTCCTCATTCTGAAACTTATTTAATAGGGTTTTTGTTTATTAGTCAACTACGTATAAAATGCCATAGTATTCTAGAAGAGTTATTTCTTTTAACCACAGGCCCACTTTTATTTATTGGAAACATACAAATTCCATTATAAAGTTGTCTGAATTTGTTCAATTTTTTAAAGTGGATTTACACTATACGTTTAATAACATTCTACCATAATTAATTTTTGTTGATATGATTTTCACCAAAATATTAGTGTAGAAAAGGGGAAAATAATTTATAGGAAATTAATTAATGTAAATTATAATTAATTATTTTAAATTAGAATTATAACTTAAACGAATTAATTATAATTTAAATAAAAATTAAATAATTATAATTTTAATTAATTAATTTTATTTACATGGAATTAAAATTACATAAATTAATTATAATTTAAATGAATTAATTCCTTTTAAATAACTATTAATAATTTCCAAAAAAATAAATTATCGGAACTTTCTTCTTTAACTTTGCATTTTCTTAAATAGATTATTCTATTAGTAATTTATTAATTTCTGTACTATTTGAAGGAGAAAGAGAATAATATTATAGAAATGCAGAATTATATTACAGAAATGAATACCACTTATTTTTATGAAGTAGAATGCAAATTATTTTAAATTAGAATTAATTAAAATTTTAATTAATTATTTTAAATCAGAATTATTGTTTTAAAATTATAACTAGTTATTTTAAATTAGAATTAGTTAATTATAATTATAATTAATTATTTTATTTTAGGATTATTTAATTTAAATTATAATTAATTTTAATTTTGAATAACAATTATTTAAAACTTACTAATCAATCTGTAAATTTAAGCTTATAAATGGTTTAAACTTATAGATTATGATATTTATCTTCCAATAATTTATTTCCTTTAATATACTGTGATTTTTTAATTGATAACGCATGGTTTCAATTAAAATTTTCCTTAAGAATTATTCGAAATCGTAAAGGAAATAATTCTTAATAATATTTCATTCCTTTCTTTCTTTTCTAAAGTTGAGAAAAGAAATAGGAATATACCCGATGAATAAATTTATTTTATACTGTATGAACAATATAAGAAAATGTTTATTTTCCCCTAGAAACAAGCGCTAGTAAATAAAAGTCGCTAACTAAAATAAAGGAAATCAGTTCCTAACTTTAAGCATACAAATAATTATAAAACTATTGAATATAATGAAAAATATTTTTTTTATTTTCTAATTGTTTATCGCCTTAATTTAAAATTGCATTCCTATCATACAACTATTGCAAGACAACAGAAAAATCAAAGTCTTGAGAAAAATTATTGAGAAACGCAAAGAATATTATTTTTAATCAAATACCATTATTTTTTTTACTTTTGATGTTGAGAAAAAGTGAAAGCGAGTCTAATAGATCTTTTATGTTTTAGACAATGCAACCAACAAAAACACTTGCAGAAGATGTTTCAGAGGAAAAGATGGGGTGGGAATTCCCAGAAAAAATATCTGAGGACGGAATCAAATCCTCCCTCTCAGCCTCAAATTCCCATACATTCAATCGCAAAGGCTTTTTCGATATAATTACGCGTCTTCCCATACAAACTACTTATTATTTTTTGTTCCCACGTGCAACTTACTTTTGCTCTGACAACAATTAAATTGCTTTTGGAATTGAACGGTTCACTGCAACCGTATTGTTTGTTTTACCAATAGTTCTCGCCAACATCTTTTATTCTTTATCTGATTTTCGTATTATTATTTTTCTGTAGTGATGAGAAGTATTAGGAAGAAATGTTTTCTGCTCGAAAATTCAATTATAGGGTGTAGAAAAATAATTATTGTAATGTCTGTTTTTGAAGAAGCTGATGACTGGTTTTAGAAACTTGCCATTGTAGCTTTTGTTTGAGTAAAGAAATTCGGATTTAAGCTTTAATTTTTTTATTTAAATTTTAATGTAAAAGTAAAAGCTTTTATAACTTTTTAAAGATCTCACGGACCTTTCCTTTATTATTTTTTGATGAGAGAGATCATTTCACACACTTTCCTTATTTTTAAAAGTTGGAAAAACGCGCGAATATTTCTTTTCTTCAAATTATTGGTTTTCGTCTATGTGAATCTAATAGGCGGTCTGTATGTTGTAGCATCAGTTTTAGAACATCTATAATTATTTGAAGTTTGAATTCCCTTTTTCACATAATATTTGTTGACTTTCAATTCTGAGAATTCGGAAATCTGAAGAAAATAAGAGTCGAAATATTTGTTAATTATATCCTGTAATGGAATAACAGTTTGATATCGATTGTATTGTGGACCAGAGCAAATGGGAAAAAATGTCTGAATTAATAAAATACCAAGAAAGCATTTCAATGAAACCGTATAATGCGAATGGAAAAACATAGATTAGAACCCGAAAATTATGTTTTAATCACACATATCCTATGTTTCAAGGATCCAGATAATTTAGAAAGTGAAAAATTATTATATACATTATCTAAAAGTAAAGTAAAATGAAAAAAGTATTTGAATTGCAAAAAACATCAAGAAAGCATTTCAAAGAAACCGTAAAAAGTGAATAACAAAGCATAGAATAAAGCCTGAAAATTATGTTTTAGCACAACATATATCGTGTTTGAAAGATACAGTTATTTTAATAAATGTGACACTATTCTATACATCATCCAAAAGTAACTTTTAATTAATATTTCAATATAATCAGAGATTGAATTTATTTCAAAGGTTGTTTATTTATGTTGTTTTCAAATGTTGAGACTACTATATACATTATCTAAAAGTGACTTTTAATTAACGTTTCAATATTATCAGAGACTGAATTTATTTCAAATGTTGTTTATTTTAATTATAAATACAGATAATTTATATCTTCATTTTATATCTTTATATGCTTTTCTAATTAAGACACTTTCTCAATTACAACTATTAGTTCACGCTCTTTATATA
>JAOUZG010011965.1:430513-448410 GCA_026289955.1 Argiope argentata | reverse complement strand
CAAGCAAATGTGGTGAGTGTGTAGCTAAGTCGTACTCTTGGCCTTAGTTGGCGCTACTTCTAAAACAAGAGACGTGCCTTTCGGAGCCGGTTTTCTGGGACTGAGGTAGCAGGTCTTCCTCTTGTTCTGGGAGTTCTGGGTTCGAGTCCGGTTCGGGCATGGTTGTTCTTCTTTTTGCTATAGGTGAGATGTGTGACTGTGCCCTCCTGTAAAAAGTGCTGTGCAAGCAAATGTGGTGAGTGTGTAGCCAAGTCGTACTCTTGGCCTTAGTTGGCGCTACTTCTAAAACAAGAGACGTGCCTTGATGAGCTGGCTTTCTGGCACAGAGTGGTCTTCCTCGTGTTCTGGGAATCCCGGGTTCGAGTCCCGTTTTGGGCATGATTGTTCTTTATGGTGCTATCTGTGAGGTGTGTCTGTGCCCCCCCCCTGTAAAAAGGGGTTGTGCAAGCGAATGTGATGAGTGTGTAGCTAAGTCATTTTCTTGGCCCTTGTTGGCGCTACTTCAAAAACAAGAGACGCTCATCCGGCTTAAAACTGCTGACGGCAATCAGCGCGCTTGTCCCTGGTAGTTGCCATTAGTAACAAATAGTAATATTTTCAACCATTAGTAATATTTTTTTCAACTCCGTCTCGGATATGTTGTACTTTAATGGACTTAGCTTTAAATTTTTCTGGGTCTAAATTTATGGAGTTTTTAACATCATTCTCTATTCATACCGATATTTCGTCTCTATTATTGCATGATTTTTATGAATGCTTTTATTAGTTGATTTGTTCCTGTTTATTTTTGTCCAGTAATATTTTTAACCATTAGTAAAATTTTTTTTCAACTCCATCCCGGATATGTTGTACTTCCATATGGACTTTGCCTTAAACTTTTCTGGGTCTAAATTTACGATTTAATTTTTTAACTTTATTCTCTATTATGCCATTATTTTGTCCTTATTGTATTATTTTGCTGAATGCTTTTGTTTTTTACTTCTATTATGGTTATTTTTATCCATTATTTTTTTAAATTTATTTTTTATAACCATTTTAGTTCCAAATTTGAATTTATATTCTATTTATAACCACAATTTTTCTTTTGGCAACATAATTTTGTTTTATTTTTCTTTGCAGTTCTCCAATGCAGACAATTCTGTTTTTTGTTATTAATCATCTTCAGTTGTAGACCGAGTACTTTTTTTTTCTCAAAAAATACGAAAGTTGTCGATGTCTCATGCCATGCTTTCTCAAAATGACATGGCTCAGTTTTTCTTTCCAAATTTCAGAACTTTCATCAAATGGTGAAGGAGCTTTCAAAATTTAAAGCTTACAACAGTTGAAGTTAAAAGTATAAAGGTTTAAAACTTTGAGAATAATGGTAATGATACAATAATATTTTTTAATAATTTAGTGCATCACAAATTATTACTTGATAGAATCAGACAGCTAAACTCAATTAATTCTTTGATTCTAATTTGAATATTATTATTATATTAACTATATAAACTCTTCACATAACAAACTTCAAACTTTTTAATCCCCCTTCCTCCATTTTATGTGGTAAAAAACTAATGGTGTCTTGCCGACCTGGTTTCTAAACATCGTTATTTCAAATTCTTATTCGATTTTCTATTTGCTTAGAATCAATTTACTTGGACTCCAATAAGAAAATAAATTTATAAATTCTATTTTAAATCCTTCGTAGGTAAATTCTTAATTTATTGCTCTAGCTGACAATTTAAATATCTTAATTATATTAATTAGTGCTTATGTGAAATTCAAACAGTTATTAGGTTGAAACAATTTTCATTTTTCGAATTTACAAAGTTTTAAAACTAAGTAGGTGATATTTATATCGTCTGCGACTCTCATAGAAATATTTTTGCATTTCAAAATTAGAAGTTGTTAAGTTTTCAGAAGATTGCTGCAATATAATTAATATAAATAATTATCTTCGATAAAATATTTATAATCGGTAAATTATTTTTGATAAAAGATTTATATCTGTAAATTATCTTCAATAAAATATTTATATCTGTAAATTATCTTCGATAAAATATTTATATCTGTAAATTATCTTCGATAAAATATTTATATTTGTAAATTATTTTCGATAAAATATTTATTTTCTGGCATTAGCAGCAGTTTTAATCTCAATAAATTTAGATTGATTCTTATATTATATTAGAAAATGACATTCAAATAATTTGCGTAGAAAGATGAATGGACCTTTAAAATTTGCTAAAAGTCATTGACTTACATCCAACCTAAAAAAAGTCGTTTCTCAAATATTTTTTTCAGAGATAGGATTAAGAAATATCAATAATTTCTCAATTTATTTTATTTCACAAAATAAAAATAAAACCAAACCAATACTTTCCGCAAGGGTGAAAATTAGGCTAGAAGGACAAAATAATTTCATCGACGCTTCGAGATACGCATTCCTGGTGACCTTGCAAAATTCGGCATTTGTTTCTGATACTTCTGAAATCATTTTCATTACTGTTGCCAATTAAAAGTAAAGCAAGTGACGGTAAAAATATATACTAGTCTTCCCTGACATGATATGCGGTCATTCACCACATTCAAGGACGCCAGACAGATGGTCAACAAAATCTTTTTAAAATGCTCTAAGAACAAACTTCGAAGATTTTTTCCATCTCTTTAAGAGCAATTTCTATCATTATTTGATCTTATTCTACAGTCTATTTAAGAGCAATTAATTGAAGATGAAAATTAATAAAAAAATAGTTGTGGGAAAATGAAACATTTATGATACAAGTAGTTAACACTTCAAATGAAGTTTTCTAATAGTTAATTGTATGTTAAACGAAACAATGGTTAATTATTTCTCTTTTCATAAAATCACCTTTAAATAACGTTAAATCTTATTTATATATATTCGCACAATTATATCATATTAATGCACAAACAGAAATGCAATAATTTTAAATTATATAAAAATGATTTTTTTCAAAAGTTTTAACAATAGAAATAAATCTCATTATTCTTGATTAATGTGAATTCATAACAAATTGCGAATAATTTTGACCTTGTGTTTCATTTGAAAATGAACACAGTTTATCGCTCTATTATTAAAAATGAATTAAATAAAAATTTATTTTTATGACAACATGGTCATTTGATATGATTTATGTGTACCATTCCAAATAAAATCATAAATTCTGTAAGCATCGTGATGATGCCACTCATAAAATAAAAATTAATAAAAATGCCCTTTAGTGAGTCAAATAATTGTTTATGTTTCACTTCATATCTTTGGGGGATAATATATAATTTCTTTTATCAATATTATTACTTACTTTAGGACTTTAAATCTATATGTTTAACTGCATGATTCTTAATTTTTGTTCAATTTATTTAGCATCGCTTTTCAGTTAAGATTAATATCATATATGCTCGATTTCCTTATTGAAATAAAGTAAATTTAAATTTTATTAAAGTTTTTTTAATTCCTCCAAGTCATTTTAAGAATGTGGATTTTCAATTCATAAAAGAAAATAAAGTGTAGCGATTATCCAAAAACTTCTTAAACTTTTTATTGTCGCAAAAGTTTGGCTGCATATTTTGTTTTATGAATAGTGATTTGCATAGGAGGTTTCTGGGGAAAAATATATTTTATCAAAAGATTACCCATTTTCAATTCATTTTATGAAAGGCTTGCTCATTTTTCAACTACGATACGCAAGTTGAAAATTTTTTTGAAATTCAAATATCGATAAAAATAAGTATTAGTTGTAAAGATAAGTAATTGTTGTATTTTTAATATTTTTTTATTTATTTATTGTGCGATTTATTGGAGTAAATGCTCAAAATTTTACATTTGTTGGAAATTAGTAAATTCAGCATGAATCTTCTATAAATTTTTTTGTTTTAATCCAGATTCTTAAACCGTCATTCAAGAATAAAATTTTGATTGTTGAAAAATAAACCTTTTATTTTATTAATGAAATCACCTTCATGATATACACTGAAGTGACAAAAGTCATAGGATGACTGTTAATATCGTGTCGGCCCTCCTTTTGCCCGGCGAAGTGCAACAACTCGACGTGTCATGGAGTCCACAAGTCGTTGGAAGTCCTCTGCAGGAATATTGAGCCATGCTGTCTGTATAGACGCCCATAATTGGGAAAGTGTGGATGGTGCAGGAGTTTGGGCACGAACGGACCTTTCGATGATGTCCCATAAATGCTCAATGGGATTCCTATCGTGGGATCTAGGTAGCCAGATCATGCGCTGGAATTGTCCGGAATGTTCTTCAAACCAATCGCGAACAGTTCTGGCCAGGTGGCATGGCGCATTATCATCCATAAAAATCCCATCGTTGTGTGGGTCCATGAGGTCCATGAATGGCTGCAAGTGATCTGCAAACAGGTGAACATAACCATTTCCAATCAATGATCGGTTCAGTTGCACCAGAGGACCGAGTCCATGCCATGTAAAAACAGCCCACACCATTATGCAGCCACCACCAGCTTGAACAGTGCCTTGCTGACAGTTTGGGTCCATGGCTTCGTGGGGTCTGCGCCACACTCGAACTCTACCATCAGCTCGTAACAACCCAAATCGTGACTCATCTGACCACGCCACGGTTTTCCACTGATCTAGGGACCAGTCGATATGCTCACGAGCCCATGAGAGTCGCTGCAGGCGATGTCGTGCTGTCAGTAAAGGCACTCGTGTCGGTCTTCTGCTGTCATAGCCCAAGGAAGACAAATTTCGCCGCACAGTCCTATCGGACACGTCCCTCGTACGTCCCATGTTGATTCCTGCAGTTATTTGACGAAGTGTTGCGTATCTATTAACATTGACCATTCTACACAGACGTCGGCGGTCTCGGTCGTTAAGTGCTAGTAGTCGTCCACGGCGCTGTCCATGATGGGATGGGATGCCTGAAATTTCATACTCTCGGCACACTCTTGATACTGTGGATCTTGGAATGTTGAATTCACTAACGATATCCGCAATGGAATGATCCATGCGTCTACCTCCAACTAACATTCCACGTTCAGTCTGTTAATTCTCGTCGTGCCGCCATAAATCACGAAAAACCTGCTCGCATGAATAACTTGAACACAAATGAAAGTTCTGGAAAACAAACTGCGCATTTATACTTTTTCGCTGCGATACTACTGCCATCTGTATATTTGCATATTGCTATCCTATGACTTTTGTCACTTCAGTGTATTTGAAAAAAAAAAAAGGGCTGTTGCATAATAAACCAAAACCAATTGAGTTTCATAAGTTTGATCTAGAAACCCATTAAGGACTTCAATCAAAAGAAAATTTCAATGAAAAAATCATTACATTTCAAAGATTTTATAGTTAAAAAGAGGTAATTAATTTTTTTATGCATCAAACGAAGACATTATCCAAAATATAGCATTCTAAATTAGAACTTACATTTGATAAAAATTAGAAATTATTCATTTTTTTCTTTTTCTTCTACAAATCCAATATCATTTAATTTATAAAAGTATTTAATATTTCAATGCGTAAAACTAAATTATAACTAATTTTTTTCGATAAATATCTTTTTATAGGTAACGTTTGTTCTATGTTTCTAATACGCTTAAAGTTCTAAAATTGCAAAAATCCTTTTAAAAATAGACTAGTAATTATTTAAACATTAGTGAAAATAAATGACTTAAGTAGAACGGTAAATAAAAGTGAAAAATGGAAATAAAAAGAAAAAGGGATATTTTTGAAATATAACCTATTTACAAATAATAATGTGCGTTGCTTTGAATTTGCTGGAAAGTGGATAATCCACCTTAGGAATTAATTTTAGTGGATCTTTGTGAAAGCAATTTGATGTTTTGAAAATCTGTAAAAACATTTCTTCTGTTAAAATTGTATTCGGAAGATAAAGCTTTTTTTTTCAAATGTTTTCTATTTAATTTTGCATCAAAAGGTATAATTTCTTTATAAAAATTGTACTCCTTTTGAATCAAAACATAAATATAAATTAAGAGAAATAATATTCCACTGAAATTTTTGTACACCAAAATATTTTCTCGCATATTAATTTTTTGAGACAAAATTATCGTCTGGCACTAACTTTTTAGTTTTACATTAAAGTGATATATTAATTATCGTTTGATTTTTATAATTGCCGGTTTATTTTATAAAAATATTTTATTTGAAACCTAAGAAGGGTTTACATAAATTCATAGTGTAATGGAAAGTTTTTGAAATAGGATTTTTAATATATGATGTTAAGATGTTTTTTTAAGATGTTACATCAGCTTAAAAAGTTTCTAATGAATTGCTTTATTTGACGTTTTACAATTTGATAAATTGTGTTGAAAGACAAAAATAAGATACAGTATAAGAGAAATTTAGTTGGAGTTTATAAATTTATTGTTTAATTATTTGAGAGCTCGATACTTTTCCGTTTGCCGGGCACAAGCGAAAAATCGCCACATATTGTAGAATTTTGCCAAATTACTTACAGTGATTTTAAAGCGAATAATCGTCGAACAATGCAGAATTCCATCAACTTTTTTGGTGATTTTTCACTTGCACCCAGCTAACGGAAAAAAACCGAGAGCTCAATACACAGGGCGCTATTTCAATAAAATTTCCAAATTATCCGAATGGCTACGGGAGTCGTTGTCTAAGCCTAACAATTTTGTTCGAAATAAATCATTAAAAAATTAAATAAAAAATACATTATAAGGGTGGAAATCATTCTAATAATTTAAAGTCTTGTTTGTTTAAAAAAATATATATTCAATGAATATGTCGAAAACTAGGTGACAGATTGATTCACTATAATCCATTTAAAAGATAAAATTTCCAAGCATATGATTTAAAATCTTGGGAAGACTAAAAATTAAAATATTTCAACTAGATATCTGTTTGTGTTTCCTTTTAATGTTACTTTTAAAAAATCCTGCTGCTCTTTACAATTCGTAGATCACTGTCTGACTTTAAATCATGTTAAAGCCTTTATAGTTTTTTAAAAATTTTATAACGAGAAGATATATTTATCTTTTAAAGATTAATTACTGAAATATTGAGATATCATGACATAATATCGAAATGGAAGTAGTCTAAAGTTTGTAGCTGAATTTGAAAATTTTCAACAGATTTGCTCTAAAACGAACTGCAAACTATTAAATAAAATATTTCCGTTTATTTATAAACGTCACAGTCCGAATTCCTATTATTGAAATGAAAAATCATTTTTTTTTCAATTCAAAAATACTATTTTAAATAAATAATACTAATATTTTAAATTATTATTATGAAAATTATTATAATGAAAAATAATTATTTTTCAAAGGCCATACATTGCTTTAAGCATGCATATTATTTTCATGCAAGTATTAAGCAAAATATTTGGGCAAAATAAAAGAGTAATGGCAAAAGTTAGATGATATTTTAATGTCATCTCAAACAGAAGAAGAAAAAAAAAAGCAGCTGCGGTTGTTCATAAAACATCATGGCTTTATGAAGACTTTATTAATGATTTATTTGGACTTTCGCTTTTCTTCGATTCTTATAAAAGTCAAAAAGTTATACCCTGGTTGGTTGGGTGTTGGTTTCACATCCCTTGGGTTACGAGTTCGAACCCACCAGCCGAAGACTGTCCGTGTGTGTGGCGGCTGGCGCTTGTTAAATCTTTCGTGGTCACAAAATCCTCCATGTCGAGAGTAATACCATTGGGGGTCTCTGTTCCAGGTCTAAATTACGATCTGTGGATGAATGAATGAAATGCATGAGTGAAGTCGCTGCGTAGAAAGGATTTGTGACGTGTGTGAGCTAGACTTCTGCCCTCGAATGCTTAGGGCTCTATACCCTCAGAAGCTACCCTCCTTTGGTATAAAGCGGAACAGGAGAACAGCAACAAGTAAAAATTGGTAAAAATTTCACCAATATTTTATGATTTCTAAACAGAATTTATAAAAGCATCAAAATCTCGAAACATGATTCTTAAAATATTAACTATTAAAACTACATGATAATTATTGGAAAAACTAAAGATTTTTCGTGAAAATATTTTTAACCTCAAATGAAACTTCATTTATTATACAATATAATCCAATATTAAATAACTTTTCAGATTTAATACATTATTATTTTATTAAAAAAAAGATACCCAAAGACTCAGAAATAATTCGCTAGGAACTAGAAATAAATTTTTTCAGTCAAATTTTTTTCTTGAACCAGTTATTTTTGTCTTTTGCTTTATGTGCTTTTGAAACATTTCATTTCTTTCCGTGTCTTGCAAAAAATAACGACCCTAACTTCAAATCAAAACTAATTTTGTTACAATCACTTCCTCTTCTAATATCTTACTAAGTTTAATTTTTATGTTTTCAAAGTTTCGATTCGATACTGCTTTTAGCTTGACAAAATTTTTCAAAATAAAAATCAAAACACAAAAATTGAAACAATGTACTCAAAAAAATTCTAGGATTTTGGATTACCAAATTTAATTACCTTTTGGTAATAGATATTCACTAAAAATGAGTTTTAGAGAATTTTAATTCATTAAAAATTAATCTTTATTTCTGTCAATAACTTTGGAGTTTATTATTGCCCAAAAGTTGGAGTTTATTATGTCACAAACGGTGGGAAAATGCATAATTTGGGAGATAGACCTAGTTTTTGATTGATTAATAAAAAAATAATGATTTTGAAAAAAAACTGTATTAACATTAAAAGTTATCTACTACAAGTTTAAAAAAATTACTTCAACTTGATTGGAAAAATAAAAAATAATTTTATTAACGATTGAAAATTAAACAGTATATATAAATGTATAAAGGGAGAGTGTGGACTAATTGTAGGAATTGAAAAAAAAGCTTTAATCGAAAACGATTAAATAAAAGAATCAAATAAATTAGCTTATATATTAATTAGCTTATAAAATATATATATAAATATATAATTTAGCTTTTTATAAGTCATCTTTTTGTAGCTTCACTTATCCATTGTTCACAAGAAAATGTCAAAAACTTCATTAATGAAAGGTCAATTCACCGTTGAGATCTTTGATGTAAAATTCCTATTATTTATTGTAGTTGCAATATATTATATATAGTCAAGATGAGTTGTCTATAAAAGAGTGTAACATGTTTCATTCTATCAAAGTATATTCTATACATTATATGCAGAGCATTATAAGGTCGAAATTTGGAATTTTAAAATTTAATATAGATTGGCAATCATTTAAGTTTAAAGAGAAATTGCGTGATTATTTTTTTTATTTCTTACGAAATTAATCAATAAAATCTTGAAAATTTTAAACTTAATTCTGTATATAAAATGAAGTCATAAGGAGTATAACGGTATAGTTTATTGACAATTGTTTTATTCTTGTCCTTTTTCATACTTTTTATTAAACTACAAGTTCGCGCAGGGAATTTCCCTTCATAAGACCATATTCTTATTCATGACCCCCTCTCCAATCTAAAATGTTAGTCTTGATCCCCTCTGAACAAACTATCGGGGGTTTATGGATTCGCATTTCAGTGATTTTTCATCTTTATTTACCAGCATTTCATCTCCATATATTATCTGATATATATTAACTGTAATTTTAATCTGCATCTGTTATCTCCATATATTAACCGTAATATATGTCTGCATCTGTTATCTCTATATATTAACCGTAATATATGTCTGTATCTGTTATTTCCATATATTAAGTGTAATTTATACCTGTATCTGTTATCTCCATTTTTAACTGTAACTTATATCTATATCTGTTATCACCCTATATTAACTATATTTATATCTGTGTATATATAAAAGAAAATATTTACAATAATCTTCAAAATCCATCTCTATTGTCGACAGGAAATAAAAGTCTTTGTTACAATTTTTAAGTAGTTCACCTTACCCAAGATCTCATCTTTCATAATACTATGATGTTTCGGATTTGATCTTAGAAACTTCAGGATTTTTTTTATATGCATCATGTATTGGGTTCTTTTTTTTTCTTGATGCTTAATATTGTGGAAATATTTCATTTTACTTGATGTTTATTATCTTAAAAGAGGAAGTCTTTTTATTTCTCTAATAGTTTTCAGGATATTTGAAATTGAGTGGTAAAACGTGATTGCACTGATGCTGGAAGAGAGTAATCAATTATAAATTATTTTCGTCGCGATTGAACCTTAAAAAAATCACAGAATCATCATTATGATTACGTTCTGATATAGACATAAACGGAAATTTAATCAAATTTTATCATACATATTTTTTTTTGGAATCATTAACTGACATTTATCACTGTAAACTTCTAGAAAATCTGTTCAGTCCTTTTTATATTTCAACCCAACTCTCTTCCTTTCTGAATTCTCATAGAAAGTAAAGACAGGTGTTACTTTAAACTCGAGGAAGAAACGTGGACTTGCATTGGAAATACGTTATTTATTACCGAACCCATTCCCCGAGATTTTTTTCAGTTAAGTGTATCGGAATTACTTTGTTATCTTTTCCTGGATACCAATTGCCAAATAGCAGTGGGCGAGGTGTACCAAGGTTACCAATTCTGACCTCAATTCTCGCTCATCAGGAGACAAATCTTCCCAGGTGACAAGCATGTTCCTGGTTCGCTGTGCTTTCTCTTTCGAAACTCTTTTCTTTTTTCAGATGCCCAAAACATAAATTCACTTCGCTTGGCGGCGGAAGAAAAAGTGGTCTTGTCGAACATCCCCGAAAAATTGCTGTTGCCAATCGCGATCTGGAAATTAGGTCTATTGTGGATAGTCGGAGGGCATTAGCTTTTCGATGACCCCTTCTGCCACTCGTAGGTCCATGAAGGACAGCAGGTCACGAAGGACATGCGTGAATTGACCTAGAAGTTGGGGTGGTCACGCAGAATTAGAAGCGTTAATGAAGCTGTTGATTGATGTCTTAACGGATGTTTTATTCAGCTGGATTTAAATACTGGAAAATAGATATCGGAGGTATGACACCTATAATTTAGATGTTATTTTTGAATTTAAAATGTAAAAGTAATAAGTATGGCCGAGTGAAAGGAAATTATGAAATTTGTTAAAGAAAATTTGAAAATGTAATTATAAAGTATTCTTCCTTATTATTTTCAAATCTCCACTTCAAAATCAGGTTTGTGATTCTATCCTTGAAATACTTTTGGATTCTGCCACACGTTCATTAAAAGTTTAATAAAAAATAAACTTGGATTGATTGAGGTGCACGTTTATTTAAAGCTTAATAAAACTTAACTATCAGCTGTAGAATATTTAATTTGTTTTTAAATAATTAAATTCGTTTCAGAATGTATAAAATTATAAAGAATGATTGATTAATGAGTATAATATGTTCAAAAATGTTATTTTGAAACCGAATTTATCATAAACTGGTCCTTTATAGAAATTCGATATCGTGCTGATGATCCAAAAATGAAATAAAAAGTATCTGAAGGAGATTCAAACTTCAATTTCAATAAGGCGTTTGTTCAATGTTTTAAACTTTAAACCTCGTTTACCTTCCAAATACTTTAAAAATTTATTCTTAATTATATGGCCATGATGTATACAAATAAGTTTTTACTAACATCATTGCAACGGTCATGAAGATAAATACAATAACTAAACAAAGTGATGTTATAAAATATAAAATACTTTCAATATTTATTAAAATTAGAGAAAGGATTATGCATAATTAAAGTTGGTATTGTTCAAAAGATTACATTTCAGATTTTAATGCAATGTAGTAGTTTTTGTGTAATAATATGGTGCTAAATTATTGGGAAGAAATTTTATGATTTATTTATTTTTAAGGAACAGATCAATTAAAATTTAGAAAAGCTACAATGCTAATATACCTTAAACTAACGAATGGCAACAATTATGCTAGCCTCAAATAAGATTCAGTCTTTTTTGCTGCGTGTAAAAATTACTTAAGTCAAATGAGAACTGGCAATTACAGTTCTATTTAAATGTAAAAGATTTATAAAACGTGAAAATATATTCTAATAAGAAAAATTACTTTATTTTTTAATAAAAAAAAGACAGTATTTTTATTTAAAAAAAACTCTCTTTTCCAAAAATAATTCTCAACCACATTACAATTTTTTCAAAAAGCAAACGACAATTTAAAAAAAAACATGAGAAAATATTCTGAAAGGAAGAATACTCTCAAATCAAATATTGCGAAGTAGAAATGAGAAATGCCGACTCTCACTGCGACTCTGTTATTCTTGACATGGTTAAAATATAACGATGATTTAAAATAAGATATTTAGATTTTTTTAGCATAGATATACTCTGGACAGCTTGATAAAGTTTCATCGTAAACAGGTGAAAATTGTAAGAACTCACAGAAGAAGAACAAAGAAATTAAATTTTATGTATTAGATAAAGAAAAAGAGTGAAATTGCAACATTTCAAAAGTTAGATGAATCAGGCAATTATGTTTTTAATCCTCTGTGATACCATAAAATTTGATTCTATCGGATGGTTCCTATACACGATTAAGGGATCTGATGTTAATTTATTAAAGTAATACTACTTTGATTTCTGTGACAATGAGATGCTTTAACCCTTTATCTACTGAATTATGTTGCCATCAGTTTTCCAACTTCATTTCTGCACCAGTAATTAAGTTCCCTTGCAGAATAATCCCAGAAAACCCAAGAGAAAATTTTTAATTAATAAAAATGTCTTAATTGATTTAATTATTAATTATGTATTTTTCATTCCTACTTTTAGCTTATATTAACTTCTTACTACTTGGGTTACATTCTCTGTGTTTTCCAGAATACTATCGTCAAAAATATTCATATTACGAAAATATAATACAGATTTAAAAGGTACTTATTAGTACCGTCAGTAGATGAAGGGTTAAAATAGATATTTGGAAGAATCATGATATTATTTTATGAATAAGATATTTAAATGAAAGTAAACAAACAAGCAACAGCAAACTATAAAAAAGGAAATGAAATCCTACCAGCAAACCAGCTGAGCCGGATTTAATAATTCTGAACTTGACTATCGATTCCTACTACAATTTTATTAGCTTACCATAAAGAAGCCAAGCATTTGAATGAATCATAAAAATTATTCATTAATTCTCTGAGAAAAAAAAACGTATTAAAAATCCAAAAAATATCATGCCTCAAACGAAACATTTCTAAGATCTTGGCCATCATTTAGCATATTAGAGAAAAGTGCCAATCTTGGGTGTTTGGGATCTGAAATATTGTCCTAAACTATAAAAATAAAAAATAAAATTATCGAAGTAAGTGTAGTTAATTTAAATGAAAAATAAAAAAAAAGATTAAAATGAAATCTGCTGAGCAGATTTCAATGTATCATGTCATAACATCATTTCTTGAACGGCCGAGCACCACGTGCTCGTGCAATATATATATATATATATATATATATATTCCTTTTCATTGTTTCATTGAATGAGTCACTTTAGTATTGCAAACGATCCAAAAAACTTTGTCTCGCATTGATTTTTTTAAAAAAAATATCCCTTTTTCTATTTATTTCAATTCATATAATCACGAGCTCAAAATGACATTTTTCTAGGTTTTATATGATTTAGTCATTAATTTATTTTTTTCAGAGCAATTAAGTTATTAAAAACTAATTTTTTGAGATGCTCGTGCAGATAACAAAATATTTATTTTTTGCTTACGGATTAAAATGTTTATTTTTCACCTATGGATTTTTATTAACGCTAGGAAACCTCATTCCTAAAACAATATCATGCTCAGACATGATAAAAAATAAATTAAGTAATTATTATTGAAACAATATTCAATTAGTTAAGATTTGGCTTGACGTCTGAACAACAGTATCGGATTAAATGTCGTCATCTTTTACATGACCACAGTTGAAAACAACATATCTCTTTGCAAATTGGCATTCGTGCAACTGCAAAATGTGGTTTAAAGCTTGGTGACGAAATAGTACAATGGAATCATTAGCATGTGTAACGCCGGTCCTAATCATCTTTGGCGACCAATTGTTTACTGTTAAAAATTCTAATTAAATATTTTGCGTAACTATGTTTTAAGATCTCCTTCAACAGAATATTTTAAAACATATACATATAACTCATCCCAGTTTGGAAACTTACGCTTTTTTATTGTCTTGTGAATTTCTAACTTTTCTGAATATATCTTTTTCCATGCAATTATACCCCAAATAAGAGCAGCAATGTTTAAAAAAAGCAAACTTAAGAAAATTTTCTTCATAGACGGATTTTGAAAATAAATATTAATTATATGTGTAACAAAATTTCAAATTTCAATTCAATTTTGAAAACTAATTTCGTATGGTTTGTTCTGCATAGTGTCAGCAAGCAAACATTCGTGTCTATTATTAATACAGTAATAATTTCTGAGATTTATCTGCGATGACGTGCATTTTGGTGAGACATGAAATATTTGCTTCTTTAAACTTGGTTTATTGGAGATAAATAAATTAAAATACTTTTTTAATATTATATTAATTCAATAATAATTTTAATGTTAGATTCAATTCTTTTTTCTTCGAAGCATGAAAGCTAAATAATATTAAATAATTCAATTAATTCAATTAAAATAAAATTAAACATACATTCCAGGAGTGTCTCAAAGACACCTTGGAAAAATGTAAAGTGATATGCATAGATACTTAGCGTTCTTCGGAGGGAAAAAGCCTTGGGAGTAGTAGAAGATTGAAAAAACAAGAAAGGACCTTTAGTTTATTCCATATTCGAAATATTATCATAATGGAAATAATCTCTCGGATGACCTTTGTAAATTCAATCCAAGTCATTACAAATTTCCATGCTTTCCTTATGAGTATGAATTGCTAATTCATGGGTACTTAATGGAAAGTTGAATTTTGTAGTTGCATAATGATTTCCTCGAATACTCATTAATAAACTTAGCCATGAAAGAGAAAGTCTTGAATGGAATTGTAATACAATAGCTATAAAAAATTAAATTTGGAATGAATTTTGAGTTTTTACTGAATCTATCATATCACTCACTCTTGGCGAGTGTTTTTGGCGATCAATCCTTGGTGTACATTAAATAGTATCCAAAAATCGAATTTGTGCTTTCCTCAATTGAATAGAATAAAACATTGACTAAAAATTGCACTTTTTTTAGTTATATTAACATTCCGTTGTAAAGTAACACTAGGTCTATTTTGGAACGGACCTCGTAATTTTGAGCAATGGTCAAACGACGAGGACGACACCTGAGCTGGCCTTCCCCTCTACACCAGCAGGAGGATATTTAAACCTGACGGATTTAAGGTGCAACCGACCCCCTTATACGACGGTTCTTCGGTGGAATCAGGTTTCGAACCTCAAACCGCAAAGTCCATGAGCTCCGACCTTACCACCAACCCACCGCGGTCTTAAAACATTGTCACGAAATTGTTACCAGAAAATCTTATACCAAATTTGATATAGTTAATTCATTGCGCTTTTCAGTCATCAAGTTTTCTTCCTCGTGTTTTGGGAGTTCCGGGTTCGAGTCTTGGTTCCGTCACGATTGCTCTTCTGTGTGCTATCTGTGAGACGTGTGACTGTGCCCCTCTTTAAAAGGGGGCTGTGCATGCGACTGTGATGAGTGAGTAGCTAAACTCGAATTCTTGGCCCTAGTTGGCGCTACTTGAAACAAGAGACGCACATCTTCGGCTCAAAATCTGCTGATGTATTAGCTGGACCTGTTCATGGCAAGTGCCATAAGTAGCAACAGCAACAGGTATCAAGTTTTCATGCCTCTGAAAGTACAGACCGATAGAAGACCAATCTCTTGTTGCATTTGGATCAAAATTTGAAAAGTGCCTGGACTGTAGATGTTTATTCTATGTATCAAATTTTCTATGTCTCTCGATTTTGCAATTATTTTGTTGAATTCGAACAGCCTGACAGATGAACCTCCTCCGAATAGAATTTACTAAAAAAATTGATTGAAATCTGCAAATTTTGTGTAAAGATCGTATCCAAAATTTCAATCGTCTAGATCAAAGCGTTTTTGAGTTATTTTTGTCTCAAACAAACAGACGGATAATTTCTAAAAGAATTTTTTTTTGGACTCTTGGAAGTCTAAAATGAGGAAATTTCTAAAAATCCCGAGGCGATTACCGTATTTTCTCTATACTACAAGAGAGTAAAAATTAAAAAAAAAGAAATACACTCAAATTAAAGAATAAAGAGAATAATTTAAGCTTAATCAACAAGTAAAGTTTTAAAGAAGCAGAGTTATTAGATGGAATTTTATTAAATATGCTTTTAAAGTAAATAGCAATAAAAAATGACTTTCAAGATGTATATCCAGAAAACAGCCGATTAAATTCTTCAGCTCTTTCAAGCTTATTTAGATCTCAATAGTCTAAAAAGAAAAAGCATCTTAATTAAATTGAAAGTTGATTACCATACGGCAAAAAAAAAATTGACTGCTACAAGATTTGTTCAGGCAGATTATTTTAATATACTGAAAGACTAACAAAGATTAAAACAAAGGTAGTTGAAATAAAAATTAAAATTACCGGTTTTTATCACAGTTTTATCACAGCGTAGAAAATTTTCATGTGCCATCAATAGTATATTTAAATGTCTATTTTAGAATAGAGATTTTTATAATCTTATATTGTAAATAAATTAGACAGTATCATATGAATAAAATAATCCTACAAAGAATAATTGCGGACATAAAAAATCACGGTTACGATTATATTCAATAAATTACTTTTATCAAATAACATATTACCTTAACATTAATTTTCATTATTATCAGCTTGTCTTACACATAGGTCTAATGATTTATTACTTTCTGCTATATATCCAGTGATATCGCGGGTTTTCAGTTTAAAACCTGAGAACTGGAAAGGCACCCAATCTACTACATAAGCACTAAAACCTGTCTGGAAAAAAAGCTTAAGTTCTAGATAAAAACCGTCAAAACAACCTAGAAGCAATTTTTCACGATCTATAACCTCAAAATTGCTAAGCGATGACATCCACAAGAATGTCTGCTTTCCCCCAAACGATTTTTGTGCGATTACTGTTCTTAATACATAATCGCATCGAACACGAAAAAGAAATTGGTGCCTCAGGCTTTACATCTGAAAGTGATCATACTCTAGTTTTGTTTCCAAGTAAAAGTACCCCAGATCCCCCAAAGGGTGACATCACACTCTCCATTATCCACAGAAATCCCCGATTTTTGCGATGTGACTCGATGACACAGTCTCATCCAGAAATTTATTTCCCACGAAAAAGAACAGACAGACAGACGTACCGGCTTGTTTTAAGGGCAAAAATCATTCGCCAAAGCGAATCGCAATCCTGTTCCCCAGTCACATGCACGGTAAGTGTGTCAGCAGCAAAAGTTACCGTTCCACATTTGGATGTTCATACTGTAAGCAGATCACGTTTGGGGGAAAAAAAGAGAAAATAAGTTGAGTTTTTTTTTTTTTTCTGTTTCGAGGAGACATAAATTCCAGTCAGCAAAACGAGGAAAGATAAAAAGTGAAACTCCACGCAATGAGGCAGCTCTCACTATATTTATAGTGCATATGACCCAAAGAGGCAGTTCGATTTTGGATTGGTGAACTTTTGTTCGGGAGTCATAAAATAATGCCTTAAATAACTAACTCTATGGCCCTTAATGTCAGACGCTGACTTTATTCTTTATTATTAATGCCAAAGAGGGTTGAGGAAATAGTTAAAAGGGGTTATTCTTTTGAACTATGATCACTCAGAGTTAGAATATATCATTCATTTGAACAAAGGATCATATTTTTTGATTTTTCGAAGTAGAAGGAATTTTGACAATCGATACAATTTTGATGGGAAGGAATTTAGAATAGCTAACTTTTATTTAGTATGAATGAAAAATTCAATATACCATAATTTAGTTTAATATTTATAGAATGATAGGTTTAAAA
>JAOUZG010011965.1:396022-416489 GCA_026289955.1 Argiope argentata | reverse complement strand
ACAAAATTTTAAAATGCTTAAAGAACATGACCAGGAAGACAACATTCCTCCAGTCCACTGATAACGATTGACTTCTTCTTATCTCACATTACCTTCTCATTATCTCGCAGCTTGAGTTTGGGGGAAGCGAAAAACTGGACCCGTCAAAGTACGGGCAGTGACAGTTTTAAGGGGATTTAAATTTCCGTCTATTCACGGGCCTAACGCTTTGAAGGGAAAAGAGATTCCGTCTATTTGCGGGCTTGACGCTTGGAGGGTTAATAAATAATCTATGCCAAAAAAAAAATCAAAATAAAGAATTTAAAGATGTTGGTGACATATAAAAATATCATTTACATTAAAATTTGACAACAGGAGGGGAAAGAATGAAAAAGTAGAAAGTTTTTTTTTTTGAAATTAGCAAGTTCGTGATAATCAAAAACAACTATATCCGCCTCTATCTATTGTGGGTTATTTCCATTTCATAAACTTATTGAAATTATGGAAGTAGAACTTTGATATTTGAATGATCAGTTTCCCTCAATTAATATCTATTCTTTTAGAAATGTAAGTTAATTCATTCAATATTTTTTTATTTTCTAACAGCAAAATCTATAATTAGCAAATAAAGTGTTCATTTCTTCCAATTTTTTAAAAAAAAGAACAGTGATTATTAGTTGCAATAAAAGCTGCTGAATGCCAAACTGTTTTAAAAATATAAGAAAGCGAATAAGAAAAATATATGATTTTATACAACAATTGCTGCAGAATTCATAAATATATAATACTAACTTACGTGGGGGGAAAATAACTCTTATTAAATGTTATCGATTGACAACAGTTAAATTCAAAATGCATAGTTAGAAGTTGCATATCATTATTAGAAATTATCTGAATAAAGGTAAACAAAATCTTCATTCACTCGAAATAAAGAAGATTTAAATATCACACAGTTTAATCGAACATAAAAATAGGCTTAATTTCTTGCTAGCTGGCTAATTGTTATGACATACCTACGGAAATTCAGGTTCATATCTTCTTAAAACATTATTCTACAAATATATTTTTTGCATTATCTTAAAGCCCCCAAAATTATCTTTTTTATTCATTTTTAAGTCTAGACAATTTTTTCTTTGTTTTCAATAAGGAAAATATTGTACATAGTATTTTTAAAAATAATACTCAATTTTTAACAATTAATTTTGAATGTTATGATGAAATTCAAACATTTATCAAGATATTTTATCACATAATTTTATCAATGTTACAATAAAGATTAAAAAATTATTTTGACTTAAATTTAGAAATAGGATTTTCAATTCCTTTTATAATTCGTAAAATATACTATTTTTAATTTGTGCGTGATATAATGTGTTTTGATCATTTAATTAAATTGACGAATTTCGGCCTTATCAAATAACATTTAACACCACTTCATACCATCGTTTCTATGTTTATATGGTCTCTTTCCAGTTTGGTATATATGTAAGTAAACTTTATAAAAAAGAAAAAAAAATCAGAAAAAGAAAAAGAAAGAAAATTACACAGCAATCAATTTGAAAGAAGCAAACAAATAAGAAAATACGAAAACATAAAACATAATAAATGATAAAAAGTAGAATGAAGAATATTGAAATACAATAAAAATGGATGAATGAATATGATAATGTACAGTATAGGTGAAAATATAAAAGGATAATAAAAATTAGTTATTTGAGTAGTTTAAAGGGTTCATTATGAATAAAAAGAGATGTATTAAATGATATTCTAAAAAATTGATAAGGATAATCTAACTGTAACAGTTCTTCACGACTAATTAGGAATCTAATCATGTTTATGATTCCTTTTTTGGAAGATGAATTTCTAAAGACTTTTTCACTACAGATTTTCTAACGAAGTGGAGGGTTTTCGAAGGGACCATGAAAGAGTATAATGTCGCAAAGTGGATGGAATCGTCGACTTCTCCCCAAAAGCAATAGTCATCTTCTGATAAATAGAAACATTGAAGAAGAGACGGGAATTGACCATGTCCCGTGACAAATAGGATTTCTTCACGAGTCCAGGTGAGTGGTTGCAAAAATATAAAATAAAAAAAAATTATTAAAATGAAATCTGCTATGCATATTTTAATGTGTCATGTCGGAGCATCATTTCTTGAACGGCCCAGCGCCACGTGCTCGTGCAAGTTGAATTATATTTTTATTCATTTTAATCGTTTCATTGAGTGAGTCACTTTAGACTTGTAAACGATTCAAAAAAACTTTGCCTCGCATTTATTGTTAAAAAATATCCCATTTCCTATTTTTTCATTTCATATAATCACGCGCTGAAAATTACATCTTTCAAGATTTTATTTACTGCAGTCATTAACTTATTTTTTAAGCCTAAAAGTCTATTAACTAATGAAAAAAACTGCCAAAGACAATTAATGCTACAAAACTCATCATTATAAATATCGTAGAATCTTTAAATTTTTTTTAAAATCTTTGCAAGGCGATTCATTAGTAAGGAGACAAAATTTAATTAAATATATAAATACAATCTTTAATAATGCAATTCTGTATTAAAATAAGGTATTGATATTGAGAACATGCACGCACAAAGTGATAAAATCACCAGATTTATTCTTTTGAAGGTGAGTGAAAATTATATTTCAAAATTATACTTTACCATATTAAACAAGTCAAATAAAAATGTATACATTTTGAACAATAAATCAAGAAATCGTTATAGCACTTTTTCTGGCACATGATAGAAAATAAGAATTGAGATTACAAACAATCATACATGAATATATTTGTATTTAGTTATCGGTACTTATAAGAACAGAAACTTTGACTCATAGACAAACTTTGTTAGAAACTTTTACTTCAAGATTACCAATTTCGAATTTTTCTAAAAATATCTTTGAATAACGATTCGAGCCATTAAAGAAAATTAAAATTCCAATGCTTATTTTTAAGCTAATTTTAGAATTATTAACATTTTTCATTCTGATATGCAAAAGAATTCTAAATTTGACCCGAGCTGTTCTTTCATCATAGAGGGTTTTTTTTATTCTTCCTATTCTTAAAAAAGAGAAGAATTTGAATAATGACTCAATCAAACAATACGCCAACTTATGATACTTATCATGTCGATTAATCTATAGATAAGAGGCGTAAGAATGAGCCAAAATGGGATTTGGCTGCTTTTTCGACCTTTATAATGTCTTAAACTTTACTTTTGACAAAGTATTTAAAAATGTAAAATCGTGTTTTACATACAAAACTTTGTAAAGATTGAAGATAGATTTTTATGCGGTATAAAGTATTGATAGGCTTTGTTCTTTAAAATAAATGTACTTGTATATTATTAACCACATGTCATTAACATACCATGCACATAATAGTTAAGAAAGAGTATACATCACGGCGTATTTGACAATTTTCTTTGCGATTATTAACAAGAAAGCGGGCTCTACACAAGTACCAGAAAACCACGTATGTATTTTGGATACAAATAATTGAAACAAAAATTTGATACAGAATTACAATTAAAGTCACAAAGCAAATTTCATATAATTATAATTAAATCTCTGTATTTATGAGTAACTGCATTTATACCTTTTTGAAAGTATAGAAAGAACAGATGGTCAATTTCTTCATGGAATTAATTCAAAGTTCGATAAACCTCTACATTTTAGATGTATTAACTTGTATGCTAAATTCTCTCTGTCCAGCTCTTTTCTCTTTGTAGCTATAACATTAGTTTATGTTAGGATAGCTGGAATGATTGACTTTATCTGATTGAATTTCATCCACAATTCGATGGCCATATATAAATTTGATGTAAAGACTATATTCCATAGTTCCTTTAATAAGCTCAAAGCATTTTTGAATGATCATGTTTCCAAATAGGCAGACAGATAGACATAATTCGAAAAAAAAAAAATTTCGGTTCCAAAAGAGGCTTAAAAGGTAAAGATTGATCGAAATTTCGAGTTCGAATTGTTTGACGAACACTATCATTTCTCTTTATAAACGAGAAATTAAAATGGAATGGAATACATTTAAGTGCCATGAAAAGTTCGTTCATTCTGATTCTTTTCTGATTTCCATTTTTTTTTCAATACTTATATCGGTTGTAAAGTAATTATTTATAGAAGCTTAGATAAGAAATTCTGATGTTTAACGCGAAAGAATTAGTTGAATATCCTGAGCCAGCTCATTTAAATCGACCGATTAAAACTAAGGATTTGACAAGAAATGACCGCTAACATAAAAAGCAGTCATAAAATCAAGTTTGAAATGCATTGATTTATATCATTGCGTTTACAGGCATGCGAAAGTTTACAGGAAAGAAATAAAGGACACAAAGAAACTATCAACCCTTTGACCGATTTGATTCAAAATTTGACACACATACAATTTGGATGATAATACTATGTTCCAAATTTTATCGATTTAACTTTTTTCGTTTTATAGTTAGCAGTTTAACTTATATTCCAAATGTCAGGCAAATAGATTCTAAGAACAATAAAATGGATTTTGTTCAAAATTTAACCACAATATAAAAATATGTGAAGATCGTATACCAATTTTTATCCATTTAGTTAAAAACGTTTTGGAGTTAGGGTGATCACAGACAGACAGTAATAAAAAAACTGTCATAAAATGTATTTAAATTTCTGAAATTTATAATTTATTAAATACTGTTATGGATGTTCTGGGCGTCCTGAGTTCGATTCCCGATTCGGGCATGGTTGTTCTTTATATGTTCTATCTGTGATGTTTGTCTGTACCCCCCCCCGTAAAAAGGGGCTGTGCTAGCGGATATGATGCGTGAGTAGCTGTTCTGTATGTGATGACATTATGTAATGTGTGGTTTACTTCTGAAAACCTCGTGTGATACTGAGTGGTGCACGGGGAATTCTAAATGATCAATAAAAAGATTAAAATGAAATCCGCCATGCATATTTCAGTGTATCATGTCAGAACATCATTTCTCGAACGGCCAAGCACCACGTGCCCGTGCGAGTTAAGTTATACTTTTATTCATTTTAATGGTTTCATTGAATGAGTCACTTTAGTACTGCCAAAGATAAACAAAAAACTTTGTCTCGCATTGTTTGTTAAAAAAATATCACATTTCCTATTTTTTTTCATTTCGTATAATCATGCGCTCAAAATGACATTTTCAAGGTTTTATTTGCTGTAGTTATTAAGTTATTTTTTTTAAATCTGAGCTTTTGTAAAGGCAATGGCGACGCGTTATTAAAAGCTGATTTTCAGAGATGCTCGTGGAGATGATAAATTGTTTTTTGCTTACGGATTTTAGTTGATGCAAAAAACCCTCATCACCAAAAAACATCATGTTCTGACATGATAAAAATACTGTTATTAAATTTAATTAAAATTTATAATATTGCATAACTGTCATAAAAATTTATTTTAATAAAATACATTTTTACGTTACAATACAAAATATTTTTTATGAAGTACACTATTTCATAAAAATGCTCCTAAACCATTTTACAATTTACTATTCCAAAACATTTTTATAGTGCAGTCCTTAAATGCGTTTTTATGAAATACTCTAAAACTGCATTTTTAGGAACTCATGAAGATCTAAAGGGTGGAGATTCTTTAAAATCTCTTATTCGATTTTTTTTAATTATAATAGTTAGTCTTTTTGTACTAGAAATAATCTGTATACGAAAGTAAAAAATAATCACCTAAATGCAATATTCTAAGATAGTAATCCATTTGAGTTTGATAATATACAGCTAGATTTTTCTGGCAAGTTTATTTTAATAGTTTAACTTCAGTTAAGGAAAATGACGTTAAGGGTTACCTTGAAATTTAGAATGCAACGGCTCTAACCAGAAATAAAAAACAAGTTACATGAGACGACTGACGTCACGTATTTCCAGTAAAAAGAACGTGATTGACTGCTTATACGAGCACACCCTTGGTGGTTAACTGATCTAAATTCTGAAATAAAAAGAAACCATAACTGTAGAAATTGTTAATTACCTAACAGATGCTTATCAAAAGCATCATAAGCATGCAATATAAAATTACTTATTTTGTTCAACATTTTTATCAAATCAACCAAGTTTAATTTGTGACTATATTATAAATCAAACTTATAAAAAATAAATTTCTGCAATTGTGTCAATCATAAGTTAGTCATCCGTCGACTTTGCAAGACTTTGTTTGTTTTGGAATCTGTAAATTAACAGTCACACTGACATCTTTATTTAAGAATTAATAATGAACAATTAATTTTACAAATAGGAAGAGAATGTACCTTAAGAAAATGAGTGTAAAAATTATGAGAGTATATAGTTGACTCCATTGCAATTTTTACAACGGCTATAACTAAATACTATTTTAAATTAAGTTTAGTTTAGCTTAGTTATATTTACGTCCGTTGTAAAGCTACAATAGGGGTATTTTGGGACGTTCCTCGTAATTCTGAACAGCGACCAGATGACAAGGGCTGAACTGGCATCCTCCTCTCAACACCTAACCAACGGAAGGACACTTGATCATGAGAGATTTAACGTGTAACTGACCGCCTTACAAGACGTTTCTTCGGTGGAATCGTGTTTTGAACCTAATACCCTACGGCTCATGAGCGGAGATCTTATCACCAGGCCACAATGGCGCATTTTAAATTAGGATTTCATAATAATGACAAGACATTCCGATTGCATATCTACACATGCAAAATAGATATCAAATAATGATGAAAATCGACTAAATCTGACTTTTTTTTAAAGTTTGGGGGGGGGGAAATCTTTTTAAATTTATTTTGTATTATCACTTAAGATTGAAGATCAGAAGAATCTTCATTCATCTAACTGTCCTGAGCTTTCGTAAAAAATAAAATTACAAAATTAGTTCATTATATTTTTATTGAATAGTTGTGACTCGACAGTTCTATCGATACTTTCCCTTCTGAAAGCATATAATGCTTGCATAATATCACGGATATAGATCGTTATTGATAAAAAGGGCAACTCTGATTTGATGTGCAATTTATATAACCGTTCATGGCATTATTTTCAAATGAAATAAAAAATGGTTAAAATCTTTTCAAGGTTTGCGGCTTGCGGAGTGGTTATTTAATTTATCAATCATTTTTCAAATATAGCAATGATTGAACAGCATGTTTATAAAAGCTGTTACTAAATTTTAATTTTCATGTTTCATTTTATGTATTGAAAGATTTATTTTTATTAATTTTTAAGAATTTATAAGACTTGTATATTTTATTCCAAAGGAGAAAAATCATTTTGTTTCTAGAGATACTATACCATAAAATAAAACTTAATGACTTTCTTTCTTCCTTTCACCACAGAGTATCCTCCAATTTGGAATCTCTAAGGTCCCCTGTTGGTTAAAAGAATATACGTGGAAATATTTATTAAGAAAAAATTAGTTTGCATATGGTACACAGAAAAGGTAACTATATACAATATTATGATTATGTGAACCATAAAAGAAATCCGATATTAACTGCTAATGATCATGGGTCGATGAATGTAATAGAAGCATTAAAGTAAGTGACATCATGCCATTGGTTTAGTTTATGTTGGTAGAAAGTATTAATGGAATTGACAATTGCCGTCGAATGATATGGGGCTGAGAATGTATCGGAACATGTAGTTTTCTAATGACGTACATTTTTAATGATGGTTAAATAAGTAATTTGATATGCCTTGAGAGGAGCATTCTTAGACTTTTCTTTAAAAGTTTATTCATCATCTAAAATTTGTATTTCATACTCTCAATATTCACCATTGGATTATAGTTTCCCTTTATAACAACAAAAAAAATCTGAATTAGTGAGTTTTGGACTTGTTAACAGGAGTTCCTGTTATGAGGTTACTTTCTCAGTAACTTATATTTCATTCAACGACACAGAAATTTCAATGGTTATATATTAAATTTCTTTTGTCCTTGGAAGCCATCTTTTAGAGCAGTTTCAAATTTTCAGTTATATAGAGCTATCCATTAGAACCCGAAAGTCAGTTACATTTGGGTGCAACTAAAATGATGACATGATGTTGTTACGGAAATCATTCAGTGAACTACAAGGTGAAAATTTCTATCACTTCGATAACGAATAACGACGCCTTATTCCCAGAAAATGCAAAACACAGGCAGGGCAAACAAACTCGATAGTACAGAAAAAAAACTTCCAAAACTCAACAAAACAAACAGAACATAGTACAATTTCTCAGAGCTAGAAAACTTGCTCCTCATCAGCAGCCCAAAGAGAAATTTGAGATTCGAGTGCATGCCTCTGCTTGTATATTCTCCATGATTGGAACTATACAAGCATATATTTTCTCAAAGGATTTACGATTCTCGGTTCCCAATAGAAATAATAGTAATTCATACATCTTGTACCTTCCAGAATATTCTTTTTTGTTGTTACATTTTTCGCCCTTCAATAAATGAAATTTAGTTTTTCGCTAACATCTGAGTCTTATTTCCGGCATCCATTTACCATTCAATGAAAGTAGCTCCAAATCTGTCTTCCTTATAATGAGACTTCTTATATAGTGGAAAAGACTTTTTATATAGTCATTAAAAAGAAACCGCGCAACATGATTCAAAGTCAAATGTTTGACTGGAGAGTATTTTAGTCATTTTTATCTGATTTATTAAGACTGTTACGGAATTATAAAACTCTTTCTCTTACACGTTGAGAATTTAAGAATAATTATACTAAACTTAATAAATGGTGGAAATTTATGTTCTTTTAAAACTTATCTTATTACTAGAATTGTAAAGAAAGTATAATCACAATAAAAAATGTCTGCCTCTTCCAGATTTTTAAGTACTCCAAAAACTCATAGAATTTGGAAGACATTTTCTAGGTGAATACGAATTTCTAACATTGTAGAAAATTCGTCGAAAATAAAAATGGACTAATCTAGATTAAAGAATTATTATTAATAAAGCACTTATTTTAAAAACTAGAAATGGACGGAATTACTGCTGATTCATGTACATAAATTCCTCCATTATTTAACCGAATTTCTTATTTCAAGCATGACAAACCTTCAACTCAACATAAATCATATATAATCTCAAAAAATAGCATTTTTAGACTCTTATCAAATGAAGGCCATCATTCTTCCACAAAAATATCCACATTTGAATTGTATATTTTATTATTTATAATTTTAAACATCGTGATAAGCTTAAAAAACGATTTTTACATCACATTAAGTAAGGATCGAGAAATCCTTTAAAAAAACTTAATACCCATCACCGCCATTGTGAATGCCAAGGGTGACGACTTTTTAACATTAATTCCAAGTGTCCTCTGCCCATAAATGCAAGTCAAATTCCGAGCAGTTTTATAACATTTTTCCATTAAAAATAATCCTCCCTGAATACCAAACAAGTGGAAAGTTCTTAAAGGATGAGTTCATTCAGGTGGTATTACGCGATCCTCCATTGATTCCCCCACTATGTACGCGGATGTTCTTGGACCATAAAGCATTTCTTTTTCTTTTCGCCTTATTTTACTTCTGCGGTGACTAGGAAATAGCGTCATGGACCTGGTTGTTATTAGGCCAAGGACGGTGGCACCCATTGCATATGTTCTGCGGCTTCCTTCTCTTGCTTTTATTCGATTAAAAAATGTTCCCGCATTTGTAAAGAGTCGACGCCTTTACAACAAAAAAACTGTTCGAAACGTGACTAAGTTAAATATAGAACGATAGCCAAATAAATAAGATCTGTTTATTGGTCGTCTGTGGTAAATAACAGAACGCGGGTATTCATAACTGTAAGCAAAAGACTCTTTATCTGATATAGGTCTTTTTAGAATCTACGGCCTGACATCATTTTAGCGGTATATCCACTCACTTTTAATGAATTTTGTAGTTTTAAATACCTAATATGAACCTGCTTTTTGTGTTATCAATGCTTGTGATAACTGAAACTTAATCAAAATAGAACAATGGAATTCTTATTTCTGATCCGTATGTAAATTAATATTTAACTCTCTGGCTGCCAAGCCAAAATTTTAAACGTTCACCAGGCGGCTAAAAATTGTTTTTGTGTAATTTGTATTTTTTTTCAACATAAAACTACATATAAAAGCAATATTTTTCAACCAAAATTTTAAATGTTCACCAGGCGGCTAAAAATTGTTTTTGTGTAATTTGTATTTTTTTTCAACATAAAACTACATATAAAAGCAATATTTTTCAACCTGAACGCATTTTGCAACACATGGGGAAATTTTCATCCTGGCTACTAAAAATAATAGCCAAAGCACCCCCACGAAAGTTAGTGCGAATTCTTCAATGAGGGATCAGATAGGTGCTTACGCCGCAACACTAAGAAAAGGTGTTAAATGGTGCAGAAAAGTAGGATAAGAATTGTTAGGAGTAGTTAACGCATAGGTTGCACATCGACATGTAACTAACTCAAAAATGAAAATTCGTAAGTTTAGGGAGATCTTGGTTTTTCAGCTGCTTGGTATGGATATAGATCCCGATTTCGATGCGCAAAAAAGTAAAAAAAAAAACGCACCACTTGATTGATAGGGTCCATGAAAATGGTAAAAAGTTGCTACATAAATGTCATATATGCTATATCAGCATTTCTATTCAGAGGGTCGTGAACTGGTCTGAAAAAAAAAGGCTAAGATAACTTCCACATACTGTGATAATTGTCCTGATCAGCCTCAATTGTGTCGTAATTGCTTCAATGCCAAACACTGAATGTAAATTTATTCCAAATTAAAGGAAACAACAAACTGTATTTATATATTTTTTATTTTAACAAACTGTAAATATATGTATTTATTATCACATACTGCATATATATTTATCACATGCTCTTTCTCTCTGTATATATATGTATACATCTTTTTTTGTTGCATATTAAAAATATTTCATTTTACACAAAACTTAGCTCAAAGAGTATACACATATATCAAATTTTCACAAACCACATATGCCTAACACATAGCAGGGGGCCCAACAATCAAACTCCAAGACGATTTTTATGTAACTGATATCGTTTTTGATAACCAAGGCCTAAAGTGTTGAAACACCATGGCTATCAGATATAATAGCCAGTGTCCCAATGGAAACATCACTGGCTATCACATATGATAGCCATGGCAGTCAAAGTGTTAAGATTTTTTTTATAAAAGATAAATTCATCAAGGAGAATTTAAGGAAATTTTTCGGAGTTGGAAATTATTGAAGGGGTTCGATCATTTCCCTTTTTTAAAAACGTTTAGTTTCATTTATCACCTCCTTTCTCTTCAATTTCGTTTTTGACTAATAAATGATGCCTCCTAACTTTTAGAAGGAAGAATTGCTCCTGATCTGCCGTAATGCAAGTAATGGTACTTAAAATTGCAAAAAATATGGATTTTTTTCTTCCATCGAAATCCTTGATTGAAGGATGTCCTATTGAATGTTTGCAATACTACAACAATTCTTTATCTCCTGCAAAGCAACTTTTCAGTGACTGTAGAATCATCCAGAAGCTTCATCACTGCCAACTTGGTTAATAATTTCAGAATTTTTCAAAATAAAGAATATGAATTAGTTAGTCCCTAAGATGATCTTATCTGATTTAGTAATGCAAAATAAGTTTATTTTCTAGAGAACTTTCATACGAAACTGACCTCAATTAGTACTCAGAGACAAATCAAGGAAGTCTTTAGTTTTAAACCAATTCTGCAAATAATTTATTATTAAAGCTTCTCGTTGAGCTATCTGTTTTTGAATAATTTTGGTCTAGAACTCAATAAAAGGATAAAAATCAACAGCTTTCCTACTTTTTTTCATATTTTCTAGAAATTCCCTGCTCTAGAGTCACATTACTTTGACAAAAAAAAATTGCTATATTTTCCCCTTTTCAAAGAATCCTCCACTCAAGGAGTTAGTTAAATATGCTATATGGAGAGAGATTAAAATCTTTATAAAATAAGGATTTGACGCACGGCTTAGAGATGAAGAAGAATGAATTTTTTGGTATCTATTGCTAAATGTCAATTTAATGAATTGATTTATAAAAATTTCTATGTCCAAGTACATACTTTCTAATAAGCAAAACATACTGATCTTAAATGAGGCTTGATGAATTGAATGAGGAGTTTTATTTAAAAGTCACATGGGATATATCCTCTGATTGTCTAATATAAGGACCAATGAGATTAAAGGTCCAATACTAGGATTGAACTTCCAATTAATAATTTACTAATAATATATATATGTATTTAATTTACTATTAACATACTGCGTTTACTACTTATATTACAATGATTTTCTGAAATATCTAGAAAAAAAATTCTTTTAAAATGGTGGCATAGATTATAAAAATCTTTGATTAAACACTCGGATTTTATTTTATTTGACTGTAAACCTCTTTAATTTTTTTTTAAATTTTACATTCTTAAGTTGCTCCAAGTTAAACATGCCTAGATAGAAAATATTTTTACTCTTTGTCAATACAAATTGATTTTGTGGATTTAATCTATTTAAACGTTCACCAACCTAACGAAGTCAGTAAACGAAGATTGAAACGAAATCTGCTATGCATATTTCAATGTATCATGTCGGAACATCATTTCTTGAACGGCCAAGCACCACGTGCTCGTGCGAGTTAAATTATATTTTTATTCATTTTAATTGTTTCATTGAAGGAGTCACTTTAGTATCGCAAACGATCCAAAAAACTTTGTCTCGTATTTATTGTTTAAAAAAAATATCACGTTTCCTATTTATTTCAGTTCCTATCATCACGTGCTCAAATTGACAATTTTCTAGGTTTTATTAAACTGTAGTCATTAACTTATTTTTTAAAATTAGAGGTTTTGTAAATGCAATGGCAATGCGTTTTTAAAAGATGATTTTTTGAGATGCTCGTGCAGTTAATAAATTTTTTATTTTTCGCCTGCGGATTTTTTTATTTTTCCCCCTATGGACTTTTGTTGACACTACAAACCTCATTTCCAAAACAACATCATGTTCTGACATGATAAAAACCCATAAATACTGTTTGTTGGTTAGGAAATATATACATACATAAATCCAGAATGAACTCTACCCTTTTTGTATTTTTATTGCTTTCAATATCCATAAATTCTTCATGACCTCAGGTCAATGTAATCGCTTACCCTTCCATGAGGTGCAGATGATTCTGAAAACCGGTTAGGGATCAGTTTTTATCCTTCTTACTCAAGAAAATTTGTCTTGGGTTGTGTTACTAATATAACCTTGGTTTACACCTTTCAGAGAGACTAGATAATATCTGTTACAAGTGAGTTTATATTTTAAGTAATGCTATTTTTCATCTTTGTTTCTCTTTCTTTTTGATATTCGTTTCTTCATTACGAAATTGCAGACTAGGGCTTTGAAAAATAAAACGGAAATATATGAATAAATTTTCATAAAACTAAAAATTAATTTCCAGTTTTATGAAGAATAAATTATCTAAATTAAAATCATTTGTCTTGTTACTAGAAGAAAGAAAAAACGTTATTAAATTTTTAATTATTTTAGGTAAGTGACTTCAGAAAATTCGGTTTTTGATGTATTTATTTAAAGTTTTTTTAAAATTCTATATTCTCAGTTTCTAAAAAATATAAAACTTTTTGAGTTTTTTTAAAGATTATTCTTTGTGAAGTGATATTAATTTTTATATTTCACAACACACTTTTTAATGCTATTTTATATCTTGTTTTACTATTTTACTATTTTTTTTCAAATACTAAATTTTAGTAATATTTTCTGACTGAAAAATTTTATAAATTAAATTCTAATGCAAATTTATTTTGAAAAATTGCTGCAAAATTTTCTCAATATATTCTGCAGTTCCAGATCTACAGAATAAACAATTTGCTCCTTTAGAAAAATTTTACAGTTGTTTGAAGGATAATAATTTGAAAAATTTTAATATTTTGTGTTATTTATCGATTAAACATTTATATTTAAAAGCTGGGAAAAAAATTCAGCAATTTCAGAAATTGGATAGTAAATTTCTAAAACTCTCTTCAAAATAGTTTAAAATAGTGAATTTGATTAAATTCTACAAAAAAGACTTTTATTTTTTAATTCTTTTTTACATTATCTCTGTAATTTTTTTTTAATCTTTCGAAAAACTTTGGCTTTAAATGGTATATTTTTGTTTCATATTTGTTAAAACGACTTTTAATCAAGAATTCAGAAATATAAATATCTTATGGCATTTTTTAAAATCTCCTTTTCGAACTTTGCCATAAACAATATGTAAACAAATTAAACATTTAAAATGATTTAAATTCTAATTTAATCAATATTATTTTATTTTTCTAAAACAGTGAAAATCTACTGAATTTTAAAATTCTGTTTATCTTTGAAAAATATTTTTTTTAATTTTCCAAAAGTTTTTTTTTCATATAAATTTTTGTTTAATCCTAAATTTTATATTAATAATATTTATAACACATTTATATAACATTTCTTATTCAAAAAGCTTACAAAAAAAATCCCCAAAAAACTAACGATGGATTTAAATTTGGTGATAAAGTTCAATGGATTACACTATTGCCGGATTGTCATAATTGGCGGTTTAGCAACTCATTGGCGGCGACTTTGAATTTAGCGATAAAGTTGGGCGTTATAATACGTAAGTACCAAAAACAGATGACAGTTTAAATTATAATGGCAAATAGTTCTTTAAAATAAAGCTGTAGTTTATTTTATTTGTTAATATTCGTGCATGGAAAAATTAGATGTTTTAAGGGTATTTTAAACTAATGACTTTGTGTGTCTCCTACCTTCAATTTGTGGCAATTTAAATTATAATTTTTTTCTAATAGAAAGAAACTCCACTTAATCAAGGATGCACTTGAATCAAAACTCAAACAAATCAACTTAGAGAATTTGGGCATTTTCTGAAGAAGGATGTTTCCCATTTGTTCGTTATTTCCGAAGAACGGAATGCCGAGTTCTTTATGAATAGAGACAAATTTTTAATGCTCAAAGAGCAGCAACTTCTTATAAAATCTTGTTCTTAAAGATTTGGATATTTAACTTTATTATCTTTGTGTCTATCCAGTTTCTAAGGCATCTCATAAATGGCTGTATAGTTACTTTATAAATCATTTGATTCTACCCTGATTCAACGATTTGAGTCCTTTTAGGTATTTTTCCGTAAGCGAAGCACAACCAAAAAATCGCCAAATAATGTAGAACTTTGCCAAATTTCTTACAGCGATTTTAAAACGAAAAATCTCCCAATTATGTAGAATTCTTCCAAATTTCTTGGGAAATTTTTTGCCTGCGCGCGGTTAACGGACTTGAATACTTTTCTTTGGAGTTGATTCACATGATAAATTTTATTAAGTTTGACAATTTAATTCGCACCGTATGATGAATGTTATGATCTCATGTCTTATAGCATATTGTAACTTTGTTAGCAGTCTTCGTTTTCTTATGGCTCGCATCTTGACTATTAATTATCTTATACCTCTTCTTCAAATTAGTGGTACTTACGTATTAGACTGTCTTTGTTAACGGTTTAGTAACTCATTGGCGACGGATTTAAATTTAGTGATAAAGATCAAATTGCACCTTTGCCAGATTACCATAATTTTTGGTTTAGCAATTCATTGGCGACGACTTCCAATTTGGTGATAAAGTTGGACGGTCTAATACGTAAGTACCAAATTAGTTTTCTCTTAAAGTCTCAATTTTTTTTCTCACTGGAATTTCTAGATTGTATATCGAGAATGTTTCTGCATGTTTCTCATGTGCATTTCCATGCCTTCTAATAATATCTCAAAATTACAAATGATGACGTATAAAATGGATTCACGTGATAACTGTTCATGCCATTTGGTTGCATCATCATCTGATTGTGCATTATGGCCTCAAGTCTTGCAGTGTATCCCATATATCGACTTTGTGTTTTTGAGGGCTCACATTTTGTCTATTAGATTTTTATGTCTCTACAAGTTGATTTTATGACTCCAAATTAATTGGGATATTTTACCACTTGAATGTTTCATAATTTGATAAGAGTGCTTGTGAAAATTTTGTACCTTTTCCTGCTATGTTTTCAATCGCATAATTATAAATGATTTCTCATAAAATGGTTTCACATGACAGACTTAATTTAACATGCCTCCTGAATTCACTCCATTTGACTGCGAATTATATTCTCAAATCTTGCAGTATACCTGATGTATTTATTACCTTTGTTGGTAGTCTGTCTGCATCCTGTCTGTAAGATGTTTCATGTCTCTTCAAATTAATTTAATCTTATGGCATCAAATATATTGGAATTTTTTCCACTGGAATTTTTAATACCATATCCAGATAGTTTCTCTCGTGGTTTCCATATTTTTGTTTTTTTACCATAATTACTGACTTATGTTTTCAAAAGTGGATTATAATTCAAGGTAATAAACCGTTCGCTGCCAAGCCTAATTATTGTATGAGGTTATTCCCATTGCCATTTCTGTTTTGAGTGTTATTGTTTGTCCAAGTTTTATTATTTCAAAACAAATGCACATATTTTGTCATAAATAATGATTTACATATACCAAAATCAAACACCAGTATACTCGTGGTTGGAAATGGGAATAACCTCATACAATAATTAGGCTTGGCAGCGAATGTATTAAATAAAGTAGAATTTTTGTAAAAACCATTTATTTGTAGCTTTTTTTTTCAAGTTTTTGCACTTGTATATTTATGTTTGTGGCCATAAAAAGTTTTCAAGTTTGACAAGTTGTACTTTATAATAAAGTATCACGGGTATATTCGTGCCAGCAATGTGTAACGCCCTGCCAACCACGATTATACTCGTGGTTGGCAGCGAATGGGATAATAACTTTCTACGAACTGTTGTCCAGATGGATATAGACGGATACCATTTATATATTCAAAAAAATACTCGTAAGTTATCTGAAATTACTTACTGATACTTAACTTACTTACTGAGACTGAGACTTACTGCTACAAATAAATTGTTTTTACAAAAGTTGTCTGAAATGTACAGAAGGTTTTCAGCAATAAATGTTGTTGTTCCCGTGTCCGTTTTTAATGGAAAGAGGGGTGAAGTATCTTCTAAGGGTATATACCCCTGAGCACCCGAGGGAAGAAGTCTGATTTCTAGCTCACACTTCGTCACAACCCTTTTCACGAACCGGACTTCATTCATGCATTTCATTCATTCACAAATCGTAATTTAGGTCTGAAACAGAAAACGATCATCTCTGACCCTGTACCCCCAATGGTATTACTATCGACATGGAGGACTTTGTGACCACGACATATTTAACGAGCGCCAGTCACCACACACACGGGGAATCTTCGGTGCCGAGGCTTGAACTCGCAACCTAAGGAATACGAATCCAACGCTCTACCAATCAGGCTATCCCGGCCCTCAACAATAAATTGAATAAAAAATGGAACGGTCAATAAAAATAATTTCTTCTCAATAATCAATTAATTTAACTAATAAAATGCTTCTCATTCTTTTTTCTGCTTCAAAGTTCTATACCTTGGTTCCCTAATTACTGGAACAAGTAATAAATTAATTCAGCAAACCGTATGTCTCAAGCTATAATTAAGTCCAAGCAGTGTTCTTCAGATAACTAAAAATGGTCACGGAAATCTTGTATTTCCCAAGATAACCCGACTGAGAGAGTGAACTTTCATTTGCATGAAGATGGTGCTGGAAGAGGTTAAGTCGTGTTATCACCAGACTGCTCATCCTTGACTCCGATTGGCTTAGTGGCGTGCATCATCCTTCAGAAAATTATGCTTGCCGCTGCTGTTCTGATGATAATCGGGGTTTTTTCTTAACGACCTGCTAGAGTAAATTGTATTTATTTTTGTTTAATATTTTAAAATTATGTTTGGATTTATTCGAGAGAGAAGAATATTTTATTCAAACTGTATGTTAGTTAACAATGGAACTAGCAGAACAGCCAACATTGTTCAAGTATTTTTTAACAATAGTTTTATATAGTAGGAGGAATTATGAAACAATATAGCATTACATTAATCTTTTTTATGATGGAATATTATTTAAATTTTATTAAAATAATATATAAAATCAAAACATTTATTTTGCTTTGGCATAGAGGTATAAAAGCCATTTATTATGTAATAATATAGCATTTAATTTTTATAGATAGTTTATTAATATTCTATTGAAATAACTTACAAGCTAAAAATAAAATCTTTTAATTTCTTACAATATTATAGTGTTATGTGCCTCATATCTTCATGATACTGCACAGCTTATTATATTTCAAAATACTATAATTTACCAAGAAATAATAACATCAAAGATATAATGATGTCATTGTTATTCGGATGATATTCGGATTTTTAGAATAATGACCTGCTAGAAAATTTTGTATTTATTTTTATTTAATAATTTAAAATTCTATTTGAATGTATTTCAGAAAGAAACATATTTTATTCAAACTGTATGTTATTTAATAATGGAGATTATAAAATAACTGACATTATCCAATCCATTTTTTTAAAAAACTCAATAGCAGGAGGACTTATGAAATAGCATTATATTAATCGATTAAAAACACTTAATCTATAAAAATAGTTTATAAAGCAAAAATAAAATAATTTCGTTTTACTTTATAGTATAGAGGAAAAGAAGAACCTATAAAATGACATAGAATTATTTTAATATTTTTACCGACAGAATACGATTGAAATTTTATTAAGATAATTTACAAAATAAAAATCGTTTCATTTTATTTTATAATACAGTGTTCAATGCTTCCTATCATCCTAATAATTTTCAACCTATTATTTTCTTTAAAAACACTGTAATATATAAAATTTAAAAAAAACTAGTAACATAAAAAAATTATAAGTCAATTTCTATTTAGGGTAACAAAGAGAATTTTCATTTTAGTTACTTTTTATTAAATAATTACAGTTAATATGAATAATTGAACAAAAAAATTATACCTGACCAAAAAAAATCATATTCGTATTCATATTAATTGAAAATAAACCAGAAAAAACTTAGAACACACTCACAATTGGCGTTGAATTTTCAACTCAAATTAAGGCAATGCAAATGCATAAATTTTCTGTTGCGTTCCAGTTGGGGCAACACGATACAGATTAGAAATTTTTAATTTTCTTTATTCTGCATTATTTTAATTCGAAAGTACTTCAAAATGAATCCAAATAATCGATTAATTATCAATGTTTAATTTTAAATGTATCAAACACTAAGAAAATAAACAGAATCGTTTGAATTAATCGGCTGAAAACATGTTAAGCCTAGCCTCATTAGTCTGTGGGAAAAAACAAATGAATTTGTTTCTTATTTGGCGGTGGAGAAATGAAGAATTTTTGTGAGAATAGTGTTTGATTAATTAATAAATTAATGTTTGATTGATTAATAGATTAATGTTTGATTAATTAATAAAAAACTAATGAATTAATATTTGAAAAAAACTATATTAACATCAAATGTCATAGACTACAAGCTTAAAAAATTTACTTAAAGATGAGTGGACGAATAAAAAGTATTTTATTAACGACTGAAAATTTGAACAAGATATATATAGTTAAATGTGTCAGCGAATAACTAAACTGGGAATTAGAAAAAGCTCGAAAAAAATAATGACGATCGTGTATGTCAAAAACTGAAATGTATGATTAAAAAAAAGAATAAAATCATTCTTGATCTCAAAATTATAATAAAAGCCTGAGAGAAAGTAATTAAGCTATAATATCATTTTAAGTTACATTCTTAATAATTTTGTTTGGTCTATAAATAAAATTTTAATGGAGAGAACATAATGCAATTTTTTGTTGCATTCCTTTATTCAGGTATCACAATTGAATTAAAAATATTTATCAATAATATGTATTATTCCTCGATAAGTTCTTCAAGGGATATCATCGTTATGTTTAGTTTCCATTAAATCTCTCTATGATGATCTTCATCCTTTCAACAAAGTAGTTTTACGCAAAGAAATTGGACAGAAAGTGAAGCTTGTATTTTATCCGTCACAAACCTGTTCTCTTTATTATGTAAATGAATCTTCCTAATGGGGCCAAATCTTCTGGATTTTCAGGGCTGTCGAAAACGTAATTTTCAGGATAATCTGTCTTCTAATTACACCTTGTCTAGTAACTTTGCTTCCTTATTCCCCGAGTAAATTAAATCAATAATAAATGGAATACTTCTTTAGTTTTCAATCATAGAAGATCACGACAACAAATATCTGATGGAACATTGGAAATTTTTTTGAATTTTAATTTCATGAAAGTTATGCAAACAGGTAAATGAATAAATAATTAAAAATAAATAATCTAACAGAGTGAATTCTACGATTGCAAATTTCAAGTTATCATGTGAGAACATTATCTTTTTTAAGTCATTATTTGTGTTAATTAATTTTAGACATTAACCAGTTTAAAACAACCCCGAGACTTCTCTATTGGTCTCTCTCTCTCTCTCTCTCT
>JAOUZG010011965.1:375102-387262 GCA_026289955.1 Argiope argentata | reverse complement strand
TTGTAAAATTTGATGAATTCGAAGCCGATGAAACTATGATAAAAATTAAATTCAATCAGATCATTGGAAGGAAGCAGATGTGAGCTTTTGGTAGAATTTCGTGTTCGCTTTTATTGAGCCTTTTTGTTCTAATTGAGTCACCCCGATAATAATGAGACACTGATGAGCCACAATTTTGTTTTTAAATTCTGATAATTTTAGAACAATCAGGGAACAAAACAATGGTTTTGACTTCGAAAATTATTTTACGATTATGAAATTTGTTTAACCCAAATCTGACGCGATTACAATAAAAATTCAATTTATCCGAAAATTCGAACCAAAAAAATGGGATCTTTTGGAAAAGTTTTGTGCGTGTACTTATTGAACATGTGTGCCCTAATTGAGTCACTCCGATATTGCTGGTGAATTTTGTTTTCAAATTCTGATAATCTCAGTACAATTATAGAACAAAATGATGATTACGAAGAACATTTGATGAGACTGTAAAATTTAATTCAGAGATGACGAAATCTCAATAAAAATTCGATTTTTTCTAAACATTGACTGAAAAAATGAAAAAAATGTGGTACTTACGAATTACACCGTCCAACTTTATCGCCAAATTTGAAGTCGTCGCCAATGAGTTGCTAAACCACCAATTATGGCAATCCGGCAATAATGTAATCTGTTGATCTTTATCGCCAAAATTATATCCGTCGTCAATGAGTTACTAAACCGTTGACGAAGACGGTATAAAACATAAGTACCAAAAATGTCATCCTTTTGAAAAACTCTGTACTTACACGAATTCAAAATGTTCGTTCTAATTAAGTTCCTCTTCATTTCTAATTAAGTAATGTGATCCTGGTGAGTTACAATTTTGCTTTTTATTTCTAACATTTCGATTGTAATATATGAGCAACAACGGTTTTGACTTCAAACATAATTCGATATCACTGTGGAATTTGAATACTTTGAAAATGCGAAACTACGATAAAAACTCAGTTTATCAGAAAATTAGAATAAAGAAGCTTTTGGAAAAAAATTTGTTCTTGCCCTCATTGCATCTATTTGTTTTAATTGAGACAACCCTAAAGCAATAAAACAATAATGAGCTACAATTTTGTTTTTAAATTCTGATAATTTCAGGACAATCAAGAAATAAAACAACGGTTTTGATTTCAAAAAACATTTGTTACGATTGTGAAAATTGATTAATTCGAAGCTGACGTGACTAACAATAAAAATTCAATTGATCCGAAAATTCGAATGAAGAACATTTGAGCTTTTGTACAAGTTTTGCGCTTGTACTAATGGATCATGTTTATTCTAGTTGAACCACCTCGAAAGCAAAGAAATATTGAAAAGTTACAGTTTTGTTTTAAAATGTAGTAATCTGAAACACAATCTGTAAACGACAGCAAAAGTTGTGAATTCGAAAAAAGATTTAATAATAGTGTGAAACATAATTAACTCGAAACAGATGAAACCACAATTAAAATTGAATTTATCCGGAAATTCAAATAAAAAATACGAGTATAAAAATGCACTATAGGAACGACAAATATTTATTTTAAATTAATAATTGCAGTTAAATTTTTATTCATATTTATTAAATAATAGAACGTTAATTAAAAAATAGTGAATCAAATATTTTTAATAAAGTAATAAAAATAAAAATTTATTTTCTAATAAATTTTTAAACTATCATTTTATTAAGTAAATTAATAAATTTTTAAATAAACATTATACAACACATCAAATATAACGGTCTACAGTTAAATTCAAGATAAACAATATTACTTTATTTTGTATAAAATAAAGAATCTTTACCACTTTTTATTTGAAAATATTTTATGGCAATAAAACTTTTAATTAAAAGCTTCACAGAATTATCCATTTTTGATATCTGGAAAAAAAAGGTAAGGCAGTATTTAACTAAACAATAGAAACAAAATTAACAAATGAAATTCAGAAATACAAATCATTTTTTATACCAATAAATTTTTACTTGGATTTCAAATTAACCAAAATTGAACTTTAATTTATATTTTATCATTACGTTAGCGTGAAATTTTAAAATATCAGATAAAATATTTTAATTGCTGATAAATACGACTTAAAAAAGTAAAATCACCAAATTTCATTGCATTTTTCGTAATTTAAAAGAAAATTTAAAATTTGAATAAAAAATATATTTTTTAAAGTGTAGTTTCTTAGGGGATAAGAAATAATTTTCAAAAAATTATATTAAGATGTTAATATTATTCAAACAAGATATTTCTAATTTTTTAATTTAATTAACCATAATATTATACTTTGTAATCATATGCACTATTAATAAAATTTGTTTTAATTAATTCTCCAGAAATCCATAACATGCTTAAAAACTATAATTTTATTTTAATTTTGCAGTCATTTTTTTGTAATAGAGAACAATAAGAACATGAGTTCTTTCAATAATATCTTCTTTGTAGAACATGTCTGCTATGAAGAATTAAACGAGCTATCCTAGTACTTTAAAATCAAATTTTACATATTTTTCTATATTATAAATTGGCGAATTTTTACTGCAGTTTAAATGAATCTTATAATTCTAAATATTTAATATCAGAATGTCAATTATGTTCTTCATATTCTAATTTTTATAGGGAAATATTTTATCGTTAAATTCACTAAATATCAAATTTCATAGATTCTCATATTTTTTTAAATTAATTTTATCTTTTTCAGGTTTGCATTTCTTTTTTTATCTACCTACTGTAAAAGAGAAAAATCCGGAAATTAAGACTGAAAATAAATATAAAAATTCGTAATCAGTGTTAATTTTATTTAAAATATATAATTTCAGAAAATTTAACTGTTCTTTTTGAGATTAAGATATATCTTCTTTTAAGTTTAAGAAAAAATACCCTCAAATTATTTTAACAATTTAAATTAATTGTAAGAAAATGCAGTCCGTACTGGCGTATTAATGAGCAAAAACGTAGAAACATTTTATTCGAATTATTTATAACTTTTTAGTTTGAATTTATAATTCCTTAGTATGAATATTAATATTGTTTATAGCAATATTAAAATTGTTTATCACTATCAAATGACGTCACTAGCATGAAATTAAGAGAAATTAATTAAAATAACTGGTTAATTCATAATTAAGTTCCGTAAAAATAATATATTCTACTTTTATTGAGAATAAATTAATGAACAAAAGGTGTAAATTCTTGGAACTGAGGAAGTGATTGAAAAGTCGTCTGCAAAATCCGTTCTTTACGAATACAAAGATGCCATTTCTTTAAAAAAATTATATATTAATCAAAATTCTTTCCGTGATATAAAATTATGCTTGTTGATTTAAAATTTCTATTACATCTCATTATTTTCCAATTCTCAGAACTATTCGAAGATTAATTTGGTTTAATTTGAAACTAACTGATTAAATTGAAAAGTTCCAAAAAATATTGCATTGTATTGCAGCTGAAGAAGTGAATTTTAAATCGTCTGCAAAATTAACTCTTCACAAATATGAAACATCCAAATCAAAGAACAAATATACTAAATAAATGAAGAGTTTTTCTGTGTTAGATGATTATACTTGTTAATTTAACGCTTCTTCACTCTCGAAACTAATCGAGGAGATCGAGAACAATTCTAAAAATTCCTAGTGATAAATGTTTTGATTTATTTGTGTGTTTACCGGTTCTTTTGCGCCTTTTCGAATGGCAATTGAGGACAAATCTCGTTGTATTGAGCAGTCTTTGAAAGAAGGTTGACCAGTCTCCTAACATCATCTAGATAGTCAATCAATTAGATCTACAATAAATGTCAGGAGTTTCCTGCGATAAACGATGAGATGATGGATGAATTGAGAAATAAAGGCCATTCTTCATTCTTCTGTAAAACTTATATTGTCTCGTTAAAGCTATAGAATGACAAATTGAACTGTTTTATCAGTAGAGTGATAAAAAAGCCCCAAATCATACTTTTTAATCTGTCTTTTGATATATTTCAGGCAGATATATGACAAATAATTGACCATGGGAAAGAATCTCGGCGATAACTTATTTTAGCCTTATCTTAAGTCTTCGTAGTATATCTTTATAACAATATAATGTTTATAGATATAAATATCAATGCATTGCCAATGAAAAATCACTCAAAGTGCTGTACAAAGAAAATTGTTGGACTTAAAGCAACCACATTTGGCGCGTGGTTATTTTTTGGGTATAAAAGTTCTTTAAGAATAAATATTTTTTAAAAATTTCTAGATATTTTATTAAAAATTAATTTAAAAATCGCAAATTTTTATCTCGGTTGTTTCGGGTACTATACTGTACCCGAAATTATTTACAAAATGTTTTCACAAAAATTTAGAATTTTTAAACATATATAGTTTTTTTAATCACTTTTAATTTTGCAATTTTTTTCTCCAATTATTACACATTTTTGAAAATATTTTAATTATATTTTAAAACATTTTTATTGTTTTAGTAAGTGCTCTAATCATCATGCATTGCTCAATTTAAAAAGATTTTTTTGTATGTACATTTTATCATATTATCGTGCAAATTTATTATGTAATTAGTAAAATTAATTTAAAAAAATAAAATAAAGATAGATAATCAATTGTTTTTCATGACGTACGCATAAAAACATGATAAGTATAGTTCTGACATCAGGCAATAGATAAAAACTAAACGTGCAAATTGTATTATTTAAATTTTTGATAAAATTATTTCAATAATAAAAGCATGTTCACATTTCGTCAGTATATTCTGTACCATAACTTATCTAATGATACAAAAAGTACAAGTGAAAAACTATTGATAAATTAATTCATAGTTTGACGGAGTTTATTGGCGCCAAATATATGATGAAAGTTAACTCTTTGCACTCCGTTGATGACTCTGACTTACCATTCAAGATTCTTCATCATTTTGACGTTTTATTTATTTATTTTTCAAATTTAATTGTTAAAAACGCCTACATAATAGTTAAGAGATGCAGATTAATTTTTCAAAGAATTTCGACTTAAAAGAATTATGTGTCTTTATTTTTCATAGCAAATAACAAATCATTGTATTAGGTGAAAATTTTCGCATCTAATTATTTTTCGGAGTAAGGGTTAATCTTCTTTTAAAAGTTTGTTTCTAAATTGCATCATTTTCCAGGATTTGATAACCTGCAAAATCTGCTAAAAGTAATGGCATGGTAAAATACAATCTAAATATTATTTAAGAACCAGATCAAAATGTAAAAGTCAATCATTTTTTAAAAGGTAAAAAGATGTGGATGGAGAACTTTATGAAGGATCTCTATTAATTTGATTTGGTGAGAATGAAAACAACGAATTCATTTATTGCTAAATTGTGGAAATTCATTAATGTGAAGGGACGTCATAGTACACTTATATACTGTATATCGAGGTGTGGGTTCCCCCAACGGCCAATATTTATATATGAACCGTATATGGTAAATTTATTCATGATATAAAGGGTTAGTCATTTAAATCTCAAGAAATATTTGAAAAGTCTTTTCAAAATTTGTCTAGAAGTAACATGTATTTTATTTTATTCACATTCAGAAATGCCAAACGACTCGATTGCATCTTTCATAACTTCAAAAGAATCTGAATTTATCTGCATTTACATATTTAAGTCAGACACCTTTACTTTTTTCGAAATAAAATCACAATACCTCTGAGGCGTAGTTTAAACTCAAATTAACATGTAATTTAACGTTCTGGGCTAATTTTAAAATGCAAGTGATCATTTTATTGTAAATAAATTTTGAATAAATAATTTTTTAAATTATTAATGAAAAATTACCATTTTAACCGTATCTAGCATAATAAGCATAAATTTATTTTTTGGATAAAGTTTAATTTCTTCTTAAGCTTTACAGATCTTCTTTAAAAAAGAATTTACTTCATGGATTTAAACATTATACAGATGAACACTATCTTTATGCCTAGAAATTAATCATTAACTTAATTAAGCCATATAGTTTTGTATATATTGCAAGCAATGTGTGAAAAGAAAGTGCAGCGTCAGCCTTATAAGCCAGATAACATCTAAGATACCGAAGTGGACTTTTGGTATGTTGGCTATGTTACTCGGCTACTGGCCCTAGCGTCGCGGGTACGTATCGCGACCTTTAATCGCTACAAAAGCCTATTGTATAATGTCTAGGAAATAGACAGTGACTGCCACTTAGAGACAACTACAAATTGTTTCAATTATATGTATTCAAAATATTTTCTCTCTTTTAACTAATTTTTAATCATTTGAATTTAAATTTAAAAAGCATTTTGACTTCTATTTTTTAGGCATTTCTGTAAGTGTCCAATATGAAGCTACATAAATACATGAAAAGTCAAGACCCTAAAACAAATGCTTTCGTTTATACCCGACTAAATTTCTGCAATCTATTAGTGGTGATATCATAGAAATTGCAAATCTTTTAAAGAAATTAGGTTTAGAATTTGGATTTTTTTAATTAAAACTTTGCACTGAAAAATAATTAGATGCAAAATTATTCACCTAATACAAAGATTTGCTTATGTATATTTATTTTTCATAGCTATAATTCTTTTAAGTCGAATTTCTTTGAAAAATTATTCTCTTAACCATTACGTACGAGTTTTTAACAATTAAATTTGAAAAATAAATAAATAAAAGGTCAAAATGATGCACAATCTTGAATGGTGAGTCCGAGGCGCCATCGGAGTGCAAAGGGTTAATATAATTTCAGCAGATTTCGCAATCTTGAATTAAAGGCAATGCTGATTACTGCGTCTGAAAATACTCCTCCACTTTCTTAATTACCTCACTTCGCCAAGAGAGGTATAGTTGAATTTCAATGGATTTAGCACCCAGCGAGTTCCTATGCATAGATGATCTTCTATCGAATAGAGTCTCGAATCGGCAATCCTTTCTTTCCAAAGTATAAACTTTACCGTGAAGCAACACTGCCTCATGTAACTTATATGCAAGGCTCAAAGTTAGAATTTCCGTCAATTAATTACTCTCTATGCTTCTTTGACTAAATTTGCTAGAGCAATTCCAATAATACCAGTCATTTTTTAAAAATGATTGTTATTTTCTTATAATTAGTTATATGTGCGTAAACATAAGAGCAAGAAAATGGAATTATTTTATAGCGCACATATTTTAAAAAATCCTCATAAAAACGTCCTTGTAGATTTCCTGTATAACATGTGCCCCCAGGAAGTACTTCGTTTTGAGGATGAGATGCTTCCAGCTTGGTGGTTGGATCTCCCCACCCTAGACCAGGGGTTCTCAAATGTTTTGACATTGCGACCCCCTTTTTAGACTAAATATTTTGGTGACCCCCCCAAAGTTTTAACTCTGTCCAAAGTTTAGACAGTGATTTTAAAAATCTTACACATACTCTAGAGTTCGTAGAGTATGTGTCGGGTATTGGTGCCACTTCCATTGACATTTCATCTTTCTCCTTAATAGTATCGTCTCATCTCGAAGCTTTGATTGAACAGTTTACAGATTATATTCCAGTTAAGGATATGAATGAGGTTGTGGGGATAGTCAATCCGTTCAGAGAGCAAGCCGTAACAAAAGCTGAGCTAAGTGCCCTTCATCTTGATCAACTGATAGAGATTTCAAGTGATCAGTCAGCTAAAGTAACTTTTAACAAAGCTTATGTCGCCAAATTTTGGATACGTATTAAAAAGGAATATCCAGAACTGGCCACAACAGCATTAAAAACTTTGATGCCATTTTTTTTACATTACAACTGTGAACAAGGATTCTATATAATGATAAATTTAAAAACAAAATCAAGAAATCTTTTGACACTGGAAAACGACATTGTTTTGTGTGTTACAAAGCTCATTCGAGACATTAAAAAATTGTTTAATTGCAAACAAGCTCATGTATCCCATTAAGTAGTAGAACACAAAAACCAACTTGTATGTGTATTAAAAGCTTTATGTGTAGTATTTTTTAATGAAAACTACAGCAATAAATTAATTTTATTTAAACTTTTCTTCCACATCTTGTGACCTCGCTGGACATATCCCTCAACCCCTTTGAGGGTCTCGACCCACCTTTTGAGAACCCTTGCCCTAGAGGATACACTAATTGGTGGTGGTTGGGCTCCTCCCATCGATGATGGGACGTATTTCCTTCGGGAAGGGTTGTACCGAGGCCAGTTAGAGACCTTAAGACTCAACCGCAGTTCCTGCCAATGTTGCTGTAGAGGTGGCTTGGTCATTCAGTTTTAATATCCGTGTGCCTTCGGAGAGTCGGAAAGTCTAGTATGACTTACCATATTACTTAATTCCCCGAAGGGCTCCTCGAAATGAGGATATGATGCTTCCCACATTATAATTGGATCTCGCCACCCTGGAGGGCATAGAAATAGGCGGGGATCTAACTATCTTCATCGATGGCGGAACATACTTTCTGCGGGAAGGGTTGTATTGGGGCTGGTTATGGCCCTTAGAAAGCAACCACAATTCCCTCCAGTATTGTTGTTGCGGTGGCCCGGTCATATAGTTTTATTATCCGTGCGACTTTGGGAGGATCGGAGAGTCAGTGATATGACTTCCCCTAATACTTGTAACATATTCATAACTACGTATTCAAGTATCCATTACTTTCTGGAGACATTACTGTAGAAATTTATGATAAATAAAGTTTATATCAAGTATCGAATCATCAATCAAATATAAAAAAAGAGCTGATAAACGAATTCATTCATAAGAGCTGAAATTCAGTAAATCGCCAGAATTCCCATAATGAAACAAGATTATTTAATATCAGAGTGACTTTGAAACTAGTTATACATTTTATCTAAAATGATTAAAATTAATTTTATCTTCTTTTTTAAAAGAAGTAATTCAGTCAATCATATTGTACTTTCAGTTCATGTTTCCAATTTTTATTGGAACTTACGTATTATACCGTCCAACTTTATCGCCAAATTTGAAGTCGTCGCCAATGAGTTGCTAAACCGTTAATTATAGCAATCCGGCACTGGTGTAATCCGTTGATCTTTATCGCCAAATTTAAATCCATCGCCAATGAGTTACTAAAATGTTGGCGAAGATGGTATAATACGTAAGTATCTTTTTATTTCTAACTAGAAAGTGGACGAGTCATTTTTAAACGTTTTATACCGTTCTAGAAAAGAAGGTTATCTAAAATTAACAAATTCACAAAATATCGAGAACCACTTTAGATATAACATAAATCAATTTAAACTCTCAGAATTTTACACATTATTTCAACTTTTCTTTTAAGATGCAACGATCTAAAAGAACCGGTTTAATTTTGCATCTCATTTTAAGGAATTCTGCCAGAACGAGTTCTAGCTACAAAACTAATTCCTGGTTCATCGGTGTTCACAAAAATTAATTTCATACCGTTTAAAATGTCAGAATTTTACAAATTATCCTAACGTCCCTATTTCATGAATATAACGAACCAAAAGAACATATTTAATTTTTCATTTATACAATTCTGTCAGAAAAGGCACAAGTTAGAAAGCAGAACTAATGACTGGTTCGAAGATGTTTACATAAATTAGTTTCATACACTTTAAACTGATAGAATTTTACTCATTATACAAAATTTCGCTTTTAAAAAACGTAATAAACCAAAGAACAGACTTAAATTTTCATCTCATTTTAGAAATTCTTACAGAATAAGCGCTAGCTACAAAACTAATTACCAGTTTACTTTCAATTGACCAAATTTTACGTATTTCTCCAATTTCCCCGTTATCATAAATATAACGAAAAAAAAGGAATTTTTAATTCATTTTAAGAATTCTGACGGAGCAAGAGCTTCAAAACAAAACGAATTAACGTTTCATGGGTATTCACAACACTTAATTTCATTCACTTGAAACTGACAGAATTTTACACATTTTCCTAACTTCTCTTTTTCAAGAATATAACGAACCAAAGAACAGATTTACATTTTCATCTTATTTCAGAAATTCTTACAGAATAAACGCTATCTACAGTATTAATTACCGGTTTACTTTAAACAGAAAATATTTTACACATTACAATAGTAGCACACGAATATTATAAAATGTTGATCAAGATTCGCAGTATTGTTTAATATCATATAATATCGCACAATATCGTACAATATGTTACAGGAAATGCTACCTGGGTATTCCAATTTCCCTTTATCAAAAATGTAGCGCACCAGTAGAACAGATTTAATTTTGCATCGCACTTTGAAAAGTCTGCTAGAACATTCGCTAATTTGAAAGCAAAGATGTTTATAAAAATTAATTTCATACATTTGAAACTGACAGAATTTTACAAATTATTCCATTTCCTCTTTTTCAAGAATGTAACGAACAAAAGAACAGATTTAAATTTTCATCTCATTTTAAGAATTCTGACAGAACAAGAACTAGCTTTAAAACAAGAGGAATTAACGGTTCATAGATGTTCACAAAAATTAATTTCTGACAGAATTTTAAACAATATTTAAATTTCCCTTTCTCAAAATAAAAACAGAACAGATTCAATTTTTCATCTCAGTTTAAGAATCCTGACAGAACAAACGCTGGCTTGAAAACATCTAATTACCGGTTCGCAGGTGTTTTTCGAATATTTATTTTAATGACTCAAAGGAGAATACCGCACATGCACACCTATGATGGTCTCCCAGACACGCTGAAACCAAAAAGAATTTTAGTCCCAGCTTCAACGCCCTACATTTAAAAGAATGCTGTTGAACCGGAACGCATGCAGCTGCCAGAACTTAATCCTGGAGACATTGAAAACTGTGGATCTTAATGTTTTCATGCTTCATTTAATAAAGAAACTAAGATAATAAAACAGGACTGGAAGCTAAATACTACTGAGACTTAGCATTAATTCGTTGCTTTGGAGAAGTGATAAATAGGTACAAAATCGATTTTTTTTGTTTTAATTTCTTAATGGGAGAAATAATACACAAAAAGCTAAATGAATGCTCAGTATTGCATTATTTCTCCTTATAAGTTTTTGTATAATCAACAAATAAGACATTCTTTTTTTAGGTAGCAATTCTGTAAGCAAAGTCGAAATTATAACTTTGAAAAGTGATATTTTACAACCATTTTATATTCGATTTTTAATTTATTTTCCTTGATGTGTTGCACCTCTACACGATTTTTGAACATTGAAATTGTTTTTATATTTTATAATTTTAGGTTTTGTATTAACACATTGAAAAGCAATTATTTAAATAAAAAATAATATTCTATAATTTTAAAGTGGTGAAAAATATATAAATTAATCATGATTTCGAATTTCGAAAAATCTACAATTATAAATTGTGAAAACAATCTGTATGGGATTAGGAAGTTGCATGAAGTTATAAATCCATATGCCCTATGGCACACAAATATTGTACAATATTGATTAATATCCGCAATATTGTTTATTACCATATAATATCGCACAATATTGTACAATATTATGCCATAGGATGTGCCACCTGGGTGGGGCTCAGACAAATTATTTAATACTTGAAAATGTGGTGTATCAAAAAAAGTTTTTATTTAAATTTTTTCTACTGTTTAATCGTCTGTGTGTGAAAGTTTTCAATCGATTTTAAACTGACTTCCCGAAAAACTATAACCGATATACCAGAAAAGAGAGTTAATGTTTTCTTGGTATGAGCTTGGCTTGCGATGTGTGATGAGTTATGATTTAACTCCAATGATGAGTTACGTATTAAGTCTCTAGTTCATCAGGAAATTAAGTTAAAATTGGTTGTAAAATTTGTACAAATAGACAAGAAAGCGATTTAATGAAAACGTTTGTTAAAAAAAATCGTATTTACTTAATCTGTTTGAAATTGCTTTGAATGAAATATTCTTATTAAGAAAATTATGAGACTTTAAAATTATGAGCAATAAAACTGTTTTTCTAAAAGAATTATTTTTAATTTAAATACATTTATTACAAACAATAAATTAAAAATTAGGAATAATAGAATTATGCACACTATTATTAGAAATACTAGAGTACGTACTCGTTTAGATGGTATTCTGTTATTTTAGCAATGTCGGATTTGCTTATCACAGAATAACTAAAAATAATAGTTTTAATAGAAAATATTTCCATGAATTGTTAAGTAAATTAGATGTAAATATTTATGAATAGTTGTGTAAATTAGATGTA
>JAOUZG010011965.1:363102-374702 GCA_026289955.1 Argiope argentata | reverse complement strand
AGCCAAGAATTCTAGGTTCGATTTCTGGCATGGGAGCCAGGCAGGGGCTAGCTTCATATGCCAGATAACAACCTTGGATCGGAAGTGTCATTTTACTCAATGGTAACGTTACTCGGCTTATGAAGCTAGCAGCACACATTATTTAATAGCAAACACTCAAAGTAAATACGGATATTCTCTTTATCAGTTTACAAACGAAGGGTTTGAATTTCAGCAGAATAAAGGAAACTGCTTTGAAAATCAGTGTAAAATTATTCTAACAAAATTGTCAAAATTCAAGAAAAAATTGTACAATAAAAGATTTTTTTACTTTTTATTATTTTTGAAAATAATTTAGAAATTATTTTTATGCAACGGCTTTGAAAAGTAATGCAGAAATCTCTAAAATGTAACTCGAATTTTATTTAATTAAAATTCTAATTTTTTAAATACCTGAATAGCAACACGCATATAAATATGTATTCTAGGAATTTTAAGGATGTCATAGAGGAGCATAATAATGGAAAAAGAATTATGAAATAAAATTCAAAGAATAACAAAATTTTGCGAAAAAAATCATGATGCAACGAGGTTTAAAATTACGAATAGGTCGTAGGTTCAAGATTGTATTTATGTTTCAGCATATGAATTGTTGCTATTGTTACGTTTTTAGATTAGATTAGTATATTGTTACGTTTTTAGATTAGAGGGTTCGAATTGAATGGACTTTACTTGAGGACACCACAAACAAATTTATATTAAGCTATTTACAGGGTGACTTGATAAAGTAAAACTTCAGATAAAATCAATCCAGCACTCAACATTCACTTACAGTGTAAATACAAGCCTTTCGCACAATAAAAACAGACTGAACAAAAGCTATCGTATAGCACAACAACATAAAATCATCGCAAGCTCAATTATACAGCGTTATCAGCAAACGTAAACACAGCTCACTAATAATGAGCGAGAAAAGTAATCCTCTGGTCCAGCGAGTCGCTTCTCTTCTGAGAAGAAACTGCCAAAACTGCGGCAACCCATCCCTTATATAGCCGAAAGAGCACGTGCCCGAAAGTTTCATGAACGATCCAGCGCTACGAAACTGTTCTTTTCGCCAAATCGGCTCGGCTGTCACGAAGCTCCTCGCCAACGTTTTTTCCTTGTGAGCGCTTCCGCGCCATTTGACCACTTGTAACAATATGTATGGGTTGAATCTGATTTTTCAAGCTTCTTGTATGCGGATAAGAAACGAGATTTCAAAATCAAGACATTTTATGAGCATTGAAAGACATTTTAAAATGATACGATATAGTAAGTGGTGTGGTCGGACCTTCTTAATTACATACATCTGTGCTTAATTTAACCAATCTGATTCTTTTAAAATAATTAAGAAATGAGACCTATCCCTTTGTAAATAAAATTTCGTTCTGTGGCCTTTGCCAAAAAATTCGGAGAACCTGGATTAAAATATTAAAATTGTGACGGCTAGATGATTCATATTATCTTGATCTGAATTATCTGAATACATATCAAGAATTGGATAATATGGGGGAAAGAAGCGGCAAAACCGTAAAGGATCGCAGCAGTCCGCAAAGATAAGTGTCCCTGTCTCCCAGAATACCGTTTCTAGGATCACAAAATGGATCGGTTAGTGCTTTGTAATATAACGAAACTGAATACGCCTTTTATAAAACTTGTTTTTAAATTGAATCCAAAATTAGATAGATCTATAATTTTGGATCATAAGATCACAGACCAAATCTTAATTATCTAAATCTATCTATGTTTAGTCATCATTTTACATAAACTTTGAATAAGAAGAGTAACAAATAATCCACCACTTTGTCAGATCTAGTTTACAATTGAACAAAAATCGACAGTTCTGATATTATATTTGTATAACAAATTTAAGTCATAGGGTTGTCAGCATATTTTTTATCATGCCAGAATATGATGTTTTGGGTATGAGGTTTTTGGCCACAACAAAAATCCGCATTTTAATAACGCGTTGCAATTGCATTTACAAAAGCCCGGGTTACAAAAAAATAACTCATTGACTACAGCAAATAAAACCCAGAAAAATGTCATTTTGAGCGCGTGTTTATATGAAATGAAATAAATAGGAAATGTGATATTTATTAAACAATAATTGCGCGACAGAATTTGTTTTGGATCGTTTGCAAAACTAAAGCGACTCATTCAATGAAACGATTAAACGATGAATAAAAATATAATTTAACTTGCACGAGCACGTGGTGCTTGGCCGTTCAAGAAATGATGTTCTGATATGATACATTGAAATGTGCATAGCAGATTCCATTTGAATCCTTTATTTGATTCTACAATCTTAATAAAAGGATTATGTACCAAATTTCATTTCTCTATTTAGATGCATTTTTATGCTAACGTGTTCACAGTCAGACAGTCTGAGCAATTCCAAAAATGTACCTTTTGGACTCGGGTAGATATAAACATGCTGATTTGACGAAATCTCGAGGTTGAATTTAAGACACTTACGCTAAAAACTTCCTCCTTATTTACTTTCTATACGAGAAACAAAAAATAAATCCAAGACAAAACAATTGGTGTATTTTCAAATCCTTGACGCCAGTCTGTTTGCAATTGTATCCACCCTTTCCACAAGGTGCCGGAGAGACGGATGAAGGTGTGTACCACACTCTCTCGATTAGTCATACCATTTAGGGTTTACACAGTCATGTTTTACGATGTTCACATATAAATAAAAAGTCATTGTGGTCTAGTATGTTTGTTCCATACTTCTCCCCGAACAACTGAGCTGAATTTAATTAAACTTTAAAAATTTATCCTTTAAGACAAGAAAAAGAATATTGTCCATGTTAGGTTTATTAAAGATTCAATTAATTAGAAGTTAACAGAAATTGTGCAATTTTTATTTAGTAAAATCGTAGATAATAATATTACAAGAGATATTTTAATACCAATTTAAAATTCAAATATTTTCTATTGCAATGATATCAATCTTATTTTTACCTAACAATTCTTTCAAGTGGCATTAATACTTTAAAAAAAATTTAATGTATTAAGATAAATGCTATCTTCAAATTACTCTAATACTATTTTTTAAAAATTTACTTTATTTTAATGTATTTCTTTGTACCCTTGTTTTCTCTTGTTTCAAAGTAATTATTTTATAAAATTGGCAAAAGTAAATCACTCAAGCAAAAGCTAAAAAATAATAAAAATAAAAGTAACTAACTTGCTAGTAAAGGACACAGAAGTTTAACGGCAGAATCGGCTTTAGGATATATAAAAAATTAACTTTTCGACAAATGAAAGTATTTTTTCCCACAGAATCCTAGTAGATTATTATTCTGATTAAAATTCCTACCATCAAAAAATTAAAACTTATTTTTTCTGTGATCCCAGTTCCATTTTTCATGCATTTTTTTCTTCTTTCTGTTGTGATTAATTCTTCAGAAAATTGAATGTAACTGATTTTGAAATAAGAAATTTTTGTTTCTTTTTCCTTTAGAGCAAGTTAAAGAATTTAAACTACTTTACTATTATTTTTTAAAATTTTTCTTTTTAATTTATTGCTTATCAGGGTTTGTATTTTAAAATATTTCATGCTGAAATCGCTGATATGTTAAAAATATTATACATGAAAATATTTTATTTTCCACCAGAGCTTAGTATATGAAACAATAATTATTCTTTTTATCAACAAACAAATTTTCCCTAAATACCGAGGTAAAGGTGAATTCACTAGGTATCTTGCATTAGTGAAAAGAGGTCAGGATTACTGATTTTTGATCTGGCAAAATTGTCTCAAATTTGTTGTTAGTTTGAACAAAATGTTTTTTTGTTGCTGTTGTTCTCATGTTTTGCTTTACAACGGAAGGAGGTATGCAGTAGCTTCTGAGTGTATGGACTCCTGACCACCCGAGGGCAAAAGTCTGACTTCTAGCTCACACAACTCACAGGCTCTTTTTTATAGGGCGGATTTCATTCATGTATTTTCATTCATTCATCCACGAACAGAAAACCATCACATTTGATCCAGTACCCCCAATGGTATTACTCTCGACATGGAGGACTTTGTGACCACCACAGATTTAACGTGCGCTAGCCACCACACACACACGGAGAATCTTCGATTGGTGGATTCGAACCCACCAGCCGAAGGAAATATATATCTTATATAATTTCAAACAATACATTTAGAAAAGCATTATTTTTAAACCACCTGGCTATCAAGATTGATGTCATGGTATACGATTTTAAATTATAAGATTTTTTGAAGATTTTGTGTCTAAAGGCTGATGACAGTTTTGTAAGACAACGTCGAATTTCACATTTCTTCTTAAGTAGAAAACTTGGTTTGCTGAATGAAATGCTTTAATATAAAAATGGACATTCTCCATGCTGTTCCTATGTAGTCGTTGAAGAATGTCACACTGTTATTTGCTGGTGCTGACCACTTAACAAAATATTGTCTCCTCGTTACTTTTATATATGAATATAAAATACTATAACCATCTAAAAATTCGAACACGAAATTATGTAGAATCTCTACTTTTCAAACCTTTCGGGATCCGAAAAACAAATTTTTAAATGATGTAGTTCTGTATTTGAACAGGACAGTTGAAAATATAGTTAGACGGATAAAATTTGGCGAATAATCTTTACACCAAAGTTGCATATTTCTAACAAATTTTTGAACTCTTCAAAAAGAGTATTTGCTCAGTTTTATCAATAAAATTTGAACTCAATAACACCAAAATGAAGAGAGCCAGGTGTATTAAATTTGGTGTACAGATTTAATATTTCAAGCAGAGATACTATCGAATTTGGAATGAAATACATCAAAGGATTGACCACTTGTTAGTCTATACTTTCACAAGTGATAATTTAAATACCCAGTGGCTAAAATATATGAAATTTGGTTTGTAATTTTACACTTACAATTGCAGTTTTATCCAAAATTTTGGTTTCATTACTCAGAGAAAAATAAGTTTAAAATATACATTTGGTATTAAGGTTTTTATATATTAACTGCATTTAATCGGGTTAAAAATTGTTCCAATAAGCTTTTTCGTGAGTATTTGACATCATGATAATTTATTAGAAATTAGACACTGCATTTAGAAATCATATTGGAAAGTTTCAAAGAGACCCCCTCCCACTAGCATGGAATCGCAGATCTGGTTCTTAAGTTTTCTGTTTTGCTGCTCCGAGCTTCTGCAATTTTAACAACTGAATAAATTTCCCTCTGCATACGAAAACGCAGACATCGCCTAAAATACCGCAACGTCATCTATTGACGAAAATTTTAACTTTTCCCTCCTTGTTTCGATTTTACAAGAGGCACATGGGTGAATGTTAGCTATAATACAATGCATAAACATGTGATTATTTTAAAGAAAATAGAACAATATTAAATAAACAAAAAATGTTTTTGATTAAATCGTACAAGAGTACAATTCAAGTTTGAACGAATAAAATATAAATGTTTAGAAAACACAGACATATATCATAAAAAATATCACATTTTTAAGCTCTACATTAAGAAAAATAACTATTTTTATATATTGCACTCATTTTCAGAAATATTATTGCCAAAAAAGATACTAAAATGTGTAAAATGTACAGCTCTATAACACTTTCATTAAAAATTATTGATATAAATTTTAAGATAATGCATGCTTATAAAAAATTCCTTAATTGAATGCAATTAAGAGAAAAAATTAAAAAAAAATATTTATTCATATAATTGTGTTTTGTAAATAATTCGAACTTGCCGAAAATATAGCATATAAACATTACATTAAAATATAACATTTTTATAATGACAATAAAAAAAACTAAAGATAAATGCAATCTGTTTTAATGAAATTAAAAATAACTCTATAGACATGACTTGAAAGAATAAAGAATGTTAATGCGATACACATGCATACATGAATTCAAACAGTTTTTAAAGTAACTTAAATATATATATATATTCCCTTTTTGTCAGTAGCACATATTAAATCAATATTTCTCTCCCGTAAGACAAAAACACCAGCTTATTTATCAGATTATTCGTCTGAAAAAAAGACGAACCAAGCCCAAAATATTATTATTACTCTATGTTGTTTTAGGCTAAAGATTCAAATCTTTTACATCTTTTACCTTCTGAAATATGAATGGTTTATTTAATAAAAATGGAGAAAAAAAGTTGCGATTGTGGGTAAACCTAAATTACAATACAATAAAAAGTAACGACTTTTAATCTTTTAAATTCAAAAAAAAAAAAAAAAAAATTACCAGAAATGTCACTTACGATAAACAGTTCGTCTTTCGACAGCTTCTGTTTAGTGGTGTAGTTAGCTTGTCAGCAATGGTTGAAGGGATGCAATTCGCCATTCTTTTCCTCTCGCATTTATTTTCCAATATTTTATTTTCATTTTTATAGGTAACAATATTATTGAAATTTCTAAGATATTATTATAAAAACGATGCTATTATAATTTGATTCCAAAATCATTGCTGTTTTGGGCAATTTCATTTTGAAAGAGAATTGAGTTGTTTCTCCATGCAGCTGGAAAAATCGAGGTAATATATAAAAGAAGAAAAAAAATCTTATTGAGATTGTAGAGCTTAGCAGCTGATTCTTAATCAAAGGATATTTAGAAATTGTTTGCTTAGCAGTAATTTTGTTCAGTTCAAATTATTTTCGACCATTTTTCTTTCACCTAAAGGATTTGCATCAAATTTATTTTTTAATCCTTTTATTTTAACCACTTAACGACCAGTAGTGGGAAATTAATACAACAACATTTTAAATCATACTTGTTAAGATTCTTAAGTATTTCATTATCAGATAACTTCTTACGTATTAATTGAATATTATCTACATATCTTTTCTTATAAATCAGCCAGCTGTTATATCCAGTACTATTCTGGATAAAATTATTTTCAAATCTAAGTATTTATAACATTCTAAACATATACTATGCCGGCTTCCTGGTATAGGGGCAGAGCGTCTTCCCTGTGATCTAGTCATCCTGGGTTTCGAATCTCAGTTCGGGCATGGTTGTTCTTCTGCGTTCTATCTGTAAGGGGTGTGAATGTGCTCCCCTGTAAAAAGGGGCTGTGCAAGCGAAGGTGATGAGTGAGTAGCTAAGTCGCCCTCTTGACCCTAGTTGGCACTACTTCAAAACAAGAGACGCTCATTTCAGCTTAAAATCACTGATGCCTACATGGCAATTGTCATTAGAAGCAACAAAAACAAACGTATACTATATTTTCCCGCAGTAATTTTTGGTAATTTGTGTTGTTTTTATCAGTGTCTTCTGATCCCAATTTTTTTTGTCTCTGTAATTTGAACCTCCTTTTGGATTCATTTTTAATTCCCCATTATTGTTATTTCCACAGCAGTTCCTTCATATCATGGTTTTTAATGTAGTGCACTGAAGTACCATTAAAAATGTCACGGGGGCATGATGGAAAGGTCTCAGCTTCAGAACCGGAGGGTTTCAGGTTTGAAGCCTGATTCCACTGAAGAGCAGTCTTGTAAGCGCGTCTGATGCATGTTAAATCCATCAAGAAGAAATGCCCTCCGACTGGTGTGGTACGAAAGTTAGGCGAGGAAGGTTGCAAAAGTCCTCGTTATCTGACTGAGGTTCAAAATTACGGGGTCCATCCCAAAATAGAACTGTTCCTTTAAGACAACACATTAATATAACTGAACTGAACCGAAGTACCATTATTTTTTGTTTTGTTTTTGAGTTTCTGATTTTAATATTCTTCTCAAATGTCAACAATATTCAACGTACAGAACGGTGTAATGGAACAAGCTACAAATAGATGATCCCGATATTTACTACGATGTTCTTTTATACCATGTTTTCGCCAACAAAAAACATATGCTCATCTTTCTGCAATCTCTCAAGTACTTTGATATTTCTTAAGTTGCAAAAACGGACTCTTTGTGTATATGCGCGCATCCTTTTTTTTCTCACTCCAGCATGTGATGCTTTCTCTATGCATTTCGGAATACAGGAATGTTAATTTGGAGAACTTTTAGTCGCTCCTTTGTGGCAACCAGGGAATTATAGCCTTTGTCGCTCCATATCCCATAATATTTACATTCAAGAAAGTTATTCAAGTTTCTGAATAGAAAAAAATAGTACACAGTACTGCATTTCTCTTCAGTTTTTCTCTCTTTAGTAAGAATAAGACTTTATAACCTTGAATGACCTTATATACAAATAAAGATCATTCGAAAATGAAGGAAATTCAAACGAAACATCACATTATAATTAAACTGATGTTCTTAGACTACCATGTGTGTTCCCCGGTAGCACATCTTGTAGCCTAATATTGTACAATATTGTGCGATATTATATGATATTAAACAATATTCTACAATATTAAATAATATTGTACAATATTTGTGTGTTACTAGGGTATTAAAGGGTATGAAATAAAGGCGTATACAAAAACTATGTTTTGGAGTGTTAAAGTTAAAAGTGAGAAATATTTTAAATATAATTTTAGTGGGCCGAACACCCCGTGTGTGTGGTGACTGGCGCACATTAAATCTGTCATGGTCACAAAGTTCTCCACATCGATTGTAATTGGGGGTACAGGTTAAGAGGTGATCATTCTCTGTTCCAGATCTAAATTAAGATGGATGAATGAAGGAATTGCATGAATGTAGTCCACCCCTTAAAAAGGTTGTAACGCGTATGTAGCCAAGTCGCACTCTTTGACTGAGTTGGCGTTACTGGTAAACAAGAGAAGCTCATTTAGTTTTAATCTCTGACAGGCCTGTCAGTGGACTTGAAAAGTACTGTAAGTAACACCAACAAATATAATTTTAAGACAATAAGTTTTGTTTTGGTATGTAATTAGATAACAGATTAAGAGAATTCGAGGAAGTTCTGTCTTAATGCTTCAATTAAAAAACTACAGAATACTATGCATAAATTATTCTATTAGGTCATATCATTATTTCATAATTGTATACAAAATTTAAACTTTCTATCAACTATTTCTTAACTTTTACAAGCATGATGGTTTATTCACTGAACTGCTTATATCTAATTATTTTAGTTTTAGAAATAATTAAAAAAAAGTCTATTTTTAAGCTTGAAATAGATGTTTTCTTTATTTGAACCACTATGCATTAAATATTTCGAAATAAGTGTTTCGGAAAATAAATCACCATATTTTAAAAAGAGTTTATCAAATTTTGAGAATAAGTACAAAAAAATTATAATTTCAGTTAATCAGTCTGATTGAACTATTTCAGAAGGACACTGTTATGTTTCCCCGTTTTCCTCACATGATAATTGGCATTCCGGTTAGATGAAAAGTTACCTGTTTCCCTCATATCTTTAAATGTCTCCCGACCATCATATTGGGATCCTAATCGCCAGTGTAGTAATTGAATCTGGTCAGTTGTTGTATCCAGATAACGGACAAGGTATCAACATATACATTGTTACAAGCGGGTGAACGCCGTGGAAGCTCTCAGAAGGAGGGAGCGATTGGCGACAGTTGATGAAGAGCTTGGCACCAACCGGGTTAGATTGGCGAAAGGAATAATCTGGTAGTCGCCGGATCGCTCACGGTGTTTTCCGAAGCTTTGCGTGCTTGCTCGCTCGGCTATATAAGGGACGGGTTGCCGCAATCTGGCAGTTCCTCTCGAAAGAGTAGCGACTCATTGTAGCGAGCGGATTACTTATCTCGCTTATTATTAGCGAGCTGTATTTACGCTTGCTGTTAACGTTGTATAATTGAGCTCGCTGTGGTTTACTGTTTGCTGTGCTATACGATAGCTGTTTTGCAGCCTGTGTTTATTATGCGTAAGGTTTGTATTTACGATATTGGTGACTGTTGACTTGTGGTTTTTTTATTTTATCTGAGATTTTCCTTTGTTAAGTCATCCTGTAAATAGATGTAAATAAATTTGTTTGTGCTATCCTCAGGTAAAGTCCATTCAATCCGAGCCCGCTACGCTAAACACGTAACAATATCATCTATTAAAAAATAACACACACAAATACTTTTTACCACAATCTAAGTAATATAAGCGTTTTTTAAAATTATAAATCTCGACATTAATTTAGAATTATAACACTAAATGCAATAATTTAAGGAAGTTACAGACCCAAAATTAATTTTAAAGATACTTAATTTGAATAAGTTCAACTGCATGGCCACGAATATAAAATGACCCAATTAATGAATCAAAATTAAGTAAATTTCAAAATAATATAAAAATATCTTAAGGATTCGAAACCTGCTGATATAGTTTGTTTATTTAATACTCTAGCTCTGCTTATACATACAAGAAATACATCATTTATCAACTTACTCAGCATATGACTGATGTAGTAAATGATTCTCAAAAGTTAATTTTTTTTCTTTCAAATTTGGTTGCAACTAAATTAAGCAAGTGTTAAAAAACAACACTGAAAAAGGGGGAAAGAAAGTGTAGGTCCCCTTCTACAATACTTTCAAGTAACAGAAATCATTCAAATTGCTGAAATTTCACTGTACATACTGTATTCAGCAATTCCAATCAACTTTCTTTATTCTGTTGTAATTTGTATTAAGAACTTTTTTAAAAAAAATTTCAAGATGACATTATTAATATCTGTGTAAACATTAAAAGAAAATATGTACAAAATCAATATAATAAATGAGTTTTGTGTAAAATTTTTGGTTACAGCTTTATATTTTTTAATGATTATAATAATTTATTTGCTTTATATAAAGGAAAATAAGAATCTGCAAAATAATGGTGTAATGCCACTTATTGATAAAATTTGTTAAATTCTTTTTTCAAATTTATTTTGTGCATTACAAGCATTATACATTAATTAAATATTTTCTTTTTAGAACTAATCGACTCAAGGAAAATTTTAAGAATAACAATAGTACAAATGTGATTATTTTAAAGAAATTAGAATAACTTTAAATAAGAAGGAAATATGTTTATTTAAATTGTACAAAAATACATCAGGTTTCAGCATATATAAAACAAACATTTTTTTAAAAATATATAAATTTTTTTTAAAAAATATATTTATAATTTAAGCCTTACATTGTGAAAAATAATATAAAATAACAATTATTTGAATATATTGCACACATTTACAGAAACTCTTTATATTTGGCAAAAACATAATAAACAACAACATATAATGAAATGAAAAATTGTTTATATATAACTTTTATAGAATATAACAAAAATGATCAATATAAATTTACAAATAATTGAGTCAATAAAATTTAAATACTATTTAACTCAATACAGAGAAAACACTTTTCTTATATATATTCATATAATTGAGTTATACAATGATAAACAAAATGCAATTACAATTAAAAGTATGATACAAAAGATATATACTTTTTTAATGAAATATGATGATCATGTTCCGAATTCATATAGTTTGTGCAAAATATATGATTTACATAAACTGACAATAGGTAAATGTAACCTAACTAGAAATTTAATATAACTGAAAGCAATAATCCAAAATATTAATGTGATACACATGCATAAATACATTGAAATAACTAAGAGATGTTACACACACACACACACACACACACACACACACACACACACACACACA
>JAOUZG010011965.1:334201-363092 GCA_026289955.1 Argiope argentata | reverse complement strand
ACACACACACACACACACACACACACACACACACACACACACACACATATATATATAAACTTAAGACTGGATTAAATTAATATATTTTTCTACATCATTTAACAAAATTACTTATTATTTTCCAGGTTAATTAAAATAAATTTATAAGCATAATGATGTTTAAAGGCTGATACACTGATTGTAAATAGCGTTAAATATGATATAAATATCTTGCAAAATGCCTAGATGTGTTCATATCCTCTGGATACAGATAAAGAATATTTACAGTTACAAAACAGTTAAACAGATTAGATATTTTCAGATCTAGAACTTTTTCTAGATCATCTAGGGTTTCGTTTCTTAAAGTCACAAAATTTTCAAGTTTATGAAATGGAAATTCATTCACAAATTTTGCTTTTAAAACTAATATATAAAAGATATACTTAAAATATTTAGATTGTATCTTGAAACCTGTATTCCCTTCCTTTAAAATGCAATAATAATAATAATAATAATAAATGGAAATAAAAATAAAAAATAATAGCAATTTTTTTGATATATTGAACATTAAAAATTTAACTTAATAAAATGATATAATGAAGTAAAAACTGTTTTTCAGTATTTTTTTAAAAGTATGATCTACATTTTGATAGACAAATTCCTTTAAATATATATGTGCATCATACCAATACGTTACTTGTTAAAAATCGAATTTCTCTCACTCCATGGTATAATATTACACACTATTGAAACCATCTTGCAAATAGCCAATATTTTTTAAAAACTCAGTCAATACTCAAATATTAATGAAACTAATTTTCTGTTTTCTCTGGAATTTTAAAATTTTACTTAGAAGGTTGCAAATATTTTTTATTGTGTCTCAAGAGAGGAAGAAGTTCTTTTTCCAGCATTTGATCATTTTTTAATTCAGTATACGGTAAATAAATTGGCCGAGCGAGAATTTGATCATTGTTGGCAATCCTTCTGGTTTCTAATGAATAACAAACAGGTTTCACTCGATGATTAAAAAAGTTACCATGACTAGAATATTCATTCAACAGACGATCATACATAAAAGTATTAGCTTCACTTTCTATGTCTCTTATTTCTGTAGTATAATATCCTGTAAACTCAATTTGTCTCATAAACGATGGGGAAATTACTGGTATAACAAAATCAACCTAAAAATTAAAAACAAACAATTAGAAAATACATAATTTTCAAAATTTTTACAAATATTTCAGGAAACAAATCAAATTATTTACTATCACACAAAATTGGTTATGTTTATTTTGCTTGGATCTCTGTATGAATTCACCTATCCTGCTTTTTTGCAAAATAATAAGTCAATTCGTTGTTGCTTAAGAATATATATATTTTTTAAGTTTAAATTTTATTTATGTACCTTTTTATATAACATTTTTTCATCCTTTAATGATATGCACACATCTTGATTAAATTGAAGATTCAAAAAAGACTTTAAGTTATGTTTAGAAATGAAACTAAAATTATATGTGAAATATTTTTTGTCAAAAAGAATTTCTTCACATCAGAAGCTTACCTTAAATATACATTTATATTATATCATATCACTATGATAATTAGCTATCAATGCTCTTAATCAAATTTTTAGAGTAATATATAAAAAAATCAAAACTGAAAAGGAGAGGGCATGGTGTTGAAATCTGAGTATGGGATGAGATTTAGTATAATGATAGTATATGTTTGTTCATTTATGAAAATATTAAAACACAATAGCCAATCAATTGCGAGAAAATGGCCCTCAAACTTTTGGTAAATACTGTTAGTCAGAATTCCGATTGGATGATCCCAATGGCATGGTTGTGTAGGTAATCATCTCGTATGTGAAAGGTCAGGGATTCGAACCTAGCAGGGATTTTTTTTTTCTCTTTTCCAGATTCTTATTAAATTAAAAATATACAATTACTTTTAAATAATGTGTTTTTAATTTTTTTAATCCCAAAATAAATATTTACCATCGAAAAACATAATAATAAAATCAAAATTTGAAAAAAAAATTATAAATACTAATACAATTTTTTTTAAAAAAATTAAATTATTTAAAATTTAACTAATGATTTACAGATTAATTAATATGTTACTAATTTTTATGAATGGATAAACGCTTATTATTTCAATACTAAAATTATAAGTTAATGTTTAAAGGGAAAATAATAAAAAATGCAACATTAGTGGCTACACATAATTTAACTTGCTTGCATCATTTGCAAATAATTAATTTTCAAATTTTTAGATTTTAATAATAATAAATTATCCATTCTAACTCAACAAAGCTGTATATATATCATAAATTGAAGGAAGCAGTTGATATTTGTTAAATATATAAGAAAACGTTCCCAAATACAGTAATCAGAAGAAACAGTAGAGAGCAGGTGTTAATTTATTGAATTCGTGGGCAGAGGAATTTAAGCGTATTAAGCGTATACAAAATTATTCTTATTTAATCGAACATAATTAAGAAATAAATTCTTCTGAAGATAGTATAAAAATTCAATCAGATGTACAACATAAATTGTTATTACCAATTTTTAATACGATGATAAGGTACGCTGCCCAATTTTCTGGTGAAAGAGATATTTTAAAAAGTAAATGAAGTTTGTTTTCCCACTTATCTCTTAAAGAAACCTTCCTTTTGCAGACAATCATTTGTCAGTTGTGAAAGATATTAAAATATCTTTTATTTCTAATGTTTTTACTATAGCTACCATTCTGATTCTGGCATATAATCGAAAATAAATGTATAAAGGATAGTTTTTTAGGAAACTGAAATTTTTTTTTATGATGTGATTATTTATAATTAATGATTATCACCATTTATATTATATGTATTACTACTTTTTAAATATCAAATAACGATTAAAGTATTAAAATAATAAACTTTTATCCTTTTATAAAAATAAGTAGCATATTAATTAAAAATATATCTAAATCATTTTATTATTCATGTACTTTGATAATAAATATTAATTTTGGGATTTAAAAAAATTAAAAACACATTAATTAAAAGTATTTGTATATTTTTGATTTAATATGAATCATTAAAAAAGAAAACATATTTCTAACCAGGTTTTGAACCTTTGACCATCTGTGTGTGAGATAGTTACCAAGACAACCATGCCATTAGGATTATTCATTCAGAAGTCAGTTAACAGTAAAAAGCTTTATCAAAGTTTGAGGACCATTTTCTTGAAACTGAATGGCCATTGCATTTTAATATTCTCATGAACGAAAATTCTATATGTATACTATAATCATAATAAATCCTCTTCAGATCTCAGATGCCTGCCTTATCCTAGTAAATCAATGACTTCCACTTCAGAAAGATATTTATATACAGCGTATTAAAGTTTTTCAGAATTAGGATTTTATTAGCAAATGCTGAGCTTCAATTAATATTTTATAATGTTATTTCCTCCCACTTGCTGCAGTAATTTATATATATATATATATATATATATATATTACTAACAATTTTTATTATCAGTTTCCTTTAAAATATATTTTTTTAAGTGAGCCAGAGTCTTTCTTCAAGAATCCAAGAATTACCAACTAACTGCAGTTATTAAATCAATAGTAAATCCAAAAGGTAAATATATGCACAAACATGATAAATGCAACATCACAATTTATAAATTTTGAGAATATACACTAAAGGAAATAAAATTATAATGAGGAATTTTTTAATCTGTGGACATTTATCAACTTCTTAAAAATAATTATAAACATAATTTTATTGCTAGTTGATCCTAATTTATCTTCTTCACTTTCTCAAGTTCGCAAATTGCATTTTAGAGATGAAGACATTATAAGAAATATGGAATACTTTCATGGAAAAAGTAGCTGTATTCCGATAATGTATTTTTATCTAGTTTGTTGTGAAATTTATAAAATTAATCAATTAGTGATGTTGTGTGTATCTTATAACATAACGTGTTTTTGCTATGCCTTTTCTGTATATTTATTTCTTATTTACTTTGCATAAAATAATTTTATTGAAACAGTTAAGTTCAATCAAAAATTTAGAAAGTAACAATTTGCTTTTATCATGCAAAAATCCTTAAATAAATGCATTTAAATTGTCTTATTTATGAGAAATTTCATTCCAGAGTAGCTTTTAATTAGTTTTGCATCTTGTCAGTTTGCATACTTTATATTAAAATATTTTTTTAAATAAAATGATTTAAACTTTCTTATTCATGGTCATTTCTTTTAAGATTTATAAGCGAAGTTGCATCCTGAAGATTATGAAAATATAATTTATCAAAGTTATATAAATATTGTACTCCAGAATATCCCTTAATTTTAAACTTTTCCTATTGTGAGAACTTACATACCTCAAGCAAAAATGTTTTTAAATAAAATTGTTAAATTATGTTATGCATGCTGATTTTTTTTAAGAAAGGGAGAAATAATATATTAATTCTCTAGAATATTCTTATATCTACTTTCAGATAATGCATTTTATAGACATTTCATAATATAATTGCTAGAATAAAATTTAAAAATATGATTTAAATTTTAAGAAATACTGCAAAGATAATAATGCTTTATATTTAGTTGAGTCAGTATTTCATAGCAGCCAAAAACTGTGTTTACAATAGAGAAAGCATCACTTTTCCCATAGGGCTGTTGAGATTAGCAGACTGCTTTGGATGATACATTACAGCCTACTTTAGAAGGTGTTGATCTGTGTATCAAATTTTAACTATGTAGCTCTCTTGAATTTGTAATTATCGTGTTAACTAATATTCAAACAGACGTTCATTTAAATCGATTTTACTCAAAAGTTAATAGAAATCTGCAAATTTGATGAAAATATTATATATCAAATTTCAGCAATTTAGCTCAAAGCCTTTTTTAGTTATGTTTGTTACTGATGCACAGATAGACAGACATTTTCCAAAAATATGTTTTTCGAACTCAAATAGGTCTGAACCATGGATATTCATCAAAATCTTGAGTCTGGATTTTCTGACTGTTATTGTACTTCCTATATATTACTTATGTGGGAAAGTAGAACGAAAACAATCTTAGATTCAGGAATAAATGTAACTAAACAAATAGTAAGAACAAAAAATATCCTACTTTTTCATCTAAAGCCTTCATCATCCAAGTGGGATTCTGTCTCAAGAAATGAAAAATATTTGCTGATGTTACCACTTCAAAGCCCTTTTCTCTAAGGCGTGCAGCTAATTTTTTAGCATATCTTCTATCCAGCATAGAATGCATTATAAAAACTGATATTGCTTCATTAACATTTTGGAAATTCGAAACTGCTGAAAACTTATTGTTATTTGCAAAAGAAGAAATGACTTCAGAGTTTTGAAAGTGTTCTGAAGCAATTTTATGACCTTTTAAATTTCTTTTTGTCTTTTCCTTGCAAGTTACTGAACTGCATTGAGAATCAGATGCATCTGTGAAAGAGGTGGTGGCTTCAAGAGATGAAAGCTCTGGAGCACTTGGAGGTGGTCCAAAATAAGGCCTTTTTTCATCCAAATATTGCTTTTTAGAAAGTAACTCTAAAATAGGGAATAAAATCAATTAATCTAATGAGCAAAAAAGTATTTTAACATTGAAAAATAACATTACTAATTCAAGAAACATACAATAATACCACAAAAAGTTTTGAAAAAGACTAATACAAAATTGATTAGAATAAGATCCTTCTTCATTTAACAAGTACTTTTTAGAGAAATTTATTTTGAATATTGAAATAATTAACATTATTACTTTAAAAAAGATATAATTCCCAAAATTTTTTGAAAAGAGGACATCAGCCTTTATTACTGATTATTCACAATTAACACTAGTTGTATGATAAAGTCTACTTAGTCCCGATTCATTTTTAATTCTTCATTTTTTTCTTAACATTTATATTGACTCAGACACATAAATTAGAAGAAAATATTTTGCATTAAAAGAAATAATATTTAGTCTCAATTAAGTAATTCTCCCAAATTTGTATGAACAGCAAGCATTTTAAGATCAAAAGTCAAAAGAAGCACTTGAAAATATGCAATTTGTATTGAAATAAAATTGTGAATAGACTTTTCATAATATTTTGAATATAAAATAATTAAATCAATAGTAAACACTTCAGAACTGCATTGTACATTAGGCATATCCATTTGGAATAGTTCAGTTATTGTCATACATCTAGATATATGTCTGCTTATATTACCATATTTATAGCATGGTAAAAAAAAGGGGGGGGTGAATATTTAATAGCAATGAAACAAATTCCTTTGAATTAGTTAAATAAATAAAACTAACATTAATATATACTAAATTAGAAACAAAAGGTGATGCTCATGATACCAATTTATTAGCCTTCTTTGGCAACCAGTAAAATTCACCAGGAATAATGGCTATATTTAATATTAATTGAGTCTTTTGTAAAAAACATGATATTTGCAGGTCTATTAATATAATATTTTAAATATCAAATTAGATAAACATTTGGCCTAGTCCTTGTTTTACTTACTATACGTATGCCCCTTCACAAAAAAGCCATGTCATACGATGCCATATTAGCATAATAATCATATATGTCATTTTATTTCTGATATCTTATATAAAATGTGCAGTTGATTCCAACATTAAAATGATGCAATGCAATATTTATTTTGTATGAACATGAGTAGTATTTTAACTGGGTTGAAACATACTAATAAAAATATTTCAAGACTAACAAGTATAATCTTACAATATATTAATATTTAAGAACATTACAAGATAACAATAAGAAAGAATTAATAAAAAAAAAACTTTCTTTTCTTAGCTTCCAACAATGGAAGAAAAGCATGCAAATAATTATTTACAAAAACAAAGAAAATGATTTAAATTTCATTATGGTATTAAAAGATATATTTGTAATTTAGATAAAAAAAATTGCCAAAAATAAGAACAAAATCAGCCTAACACAAAAGTTGATATCATTAAATAAGAAAATAAATAAATAATTAAAAAAAACCTTAAAATTGGTGTAAATAATTTTTGTATGATTATATTTCTGATAAAAAAAAATATAGAAAATGTCAAAACTAAGCACCATTTTTTAATTAATTAAAAATTTTCAGAAATGTCCAAAATGCACCTTCAAAATATTTTAAATTATATTTGACCCAAATTTGGCAACAATGTGCCCAAAGCTCTTTTTTAATATTATTTAACAACATATGCATAAATAATATATTATTTTTATCAGAAGTAGAGATATAACATCAAAAAATATAGGCACAGAAAATTATTTTCATGGAAAGGCATTATAAGTCATAAATAAATATAAACTTTAAGTAAGCATTAAGCAATTCTTAAAAGACAGAGATGAATTTTTACATTTTTCAGTTTGTCTACCAATTTCATTTTCTTCCATACAAGAAAGTTACTTACAGAGAAGTCATTAACAAAAATTTAATCACATTTTTCATTAAATTATATTTTTATAAACATACTTTTCAAGACATCAATCTTTAAAATTTTACTATGAATTAACAATTCTCAGGAAGTGTTCAAAAAGTACCAATGATTATGACCATATGTACAAAATAATTTCATTATCTTATAAATGTGAATTGAGATGAAATCCCAAGAAACATTTTGTAGTTTTAAAGCTTCAATGTCATAATCTTGAGAGATGAATACAGAGAGAGATGTTTATAACATGATATTCTTAAAGATTATACATATATGTATGTATATTCTAGTTATTGTCTCAATTTAACCTACATAAACTTCCTTCTAAAATGTTCTTTTATTTCCTGTTCTAGCTTTTTATTTAATTAATGCTATACACATTCTATAAAACTGCCCAATTCAGGATTTTCTCACATTCCGAATCCTAAATGATTACACATTCTCTCTTTAACTTAAGATTCCCTACCCTAAATTGACAAGTGTTCAAGAAATTCTAATTAAAATGGCATAGTAAAATTACTGAAAGAAATATATATATATATATATATATATATATAAGCTAACTTAAAGTAATTGACTTCATTTTTCAATAACAAACCATTCCTGCCATATTAAAATTAGGAACTAGTGATAGGTAACTAATAAAAGATCTAAACCAAAGCAAGGGATCAAAATTCTTCGAGTCCAATTAATTAATATTTAATAATTAATTGAAGCAAGCAGTAAAAATGTAGTTGAAGAAGACATTATGTTGAATTAAAGCTGGTTAAATGCATAGCTACAACCAATGACATATTAGTGCTATATTAAAAATACAGCAAGAATATATTTGTAAATTAACACTACTTGTATTATTTATAAAGAAGTGTAATTAAAATGGGAAATGGATATAAAAATGAAAGAATTGATTTCTATCATTTGAAAAATTCATAAAAAATTAGTTAATTATTAAATTTAAAAATTGATTATATATATATTTGAAATTCAATATTTTTTATGTAATGTTTGTTGACTGCAAAATATTTCAATGATGAGTGTATTTTGGAAGCATAATATATTTTCAGAAAAGAATCTTATGTAAAAAATAATTCTTTTAACAAAAATAAAATAATGAATAAACAGATAAAGATTTGAAAACATTAAATAAATCATTCAGATAGTAAGGAGCTTTTACCTTCTACAAATGGCTTTAAATGGCGAAGAATGTGAAATTTTTCCCTTTTGCATAAAACATCAATGAAATCTCCAAAACTTCTGTTACTTTGTAGAACTCCATTCAAAGCCAAATAAATTGGGAGATTACCAGTTTTGCTAGATTTAAAGTCGATGCCCTATAATTAAAAATCAATTATTTTAAAGACTTGTCAAATTTGTACTTAAGAATGATATGGTATTAGCCTTTATAGGAAATGAAAATTCAGAAAGTAAGAATTAATTAAAATATAATTAAGTTGATAATATACAACAGAATTAATTTACATAATTTATCACTGCATAACTTATTGCAGAAGATTTAATTTACATAAATTAATTTTAGGATGCTTTCAGCACATTATCAACATTTATTTGCTATTAAAACATTATTATTCAGTAAGATATGTTTAAATAGGAATTGCCATTTTTGCAAATAGAACATACTTCATTATTTCTCTAACTTGGATGTATAGTTAAATTATTTTAATGGTTTAAAAAAACTGTTGCTACAAATATAACCACCCATAGTTAAAGTACCTACATTTACATTGAATTACATTTGAACTGGATATATATATTTTTTAATTTGAATATCTGATATCTTTTCAAAAAAATTTCTAAGTACAATAAAAAAATCCATATTTAAAGCTATTTCCATTAGTAATAATTGCTTAAGAAAATCAGAAAGTATACTGATATTATTTGACAATGTCTTCAGGATTGATTTAACATATTTATTAATAAATATTAAATTTATTCAGAAATCCGCAAGAGTTTATTTTTAAATGAAGAATAAAATCATTTAAAAGATTTTCTTTAGTAAAATTTACCAAGAATGAAGCATATATAAAAATATTTTAATTATTCAAGAGAAAGTTCTCAATACATCTAAATGCGGGAGGAAAAGATAAATAATGACATGTCTGAATATATGGTAAAAGATTTAGTTTTGAAACAAATATACAAATATTTTAGTGCATAATAAGAACTTAAAAAATATTTACAACATAAAATAAGGATATTTGAGCAATTGCATGGACGTGAAAGGCATTTATATTAATATGCTATATGTAAGAGTTTGAATTTATTACTAACTTTATTATTGAATATCTGCCATCTAAATGGAAATTTAAAAATTCATATTTCATCAGAAAATTTCAATTTCATTCGATTAACAAAATTCATTGCAATCACATTTAACAAGATTTAGAAATTAACAAAAGAATGAAAATCCAATATCTGAAGCAATTTAATATGCTTACTACCAGCAAAAAATTTTCTTTGATAATTAAATTTTATCAATGATGAAAAATTCTAAAGCTTCACAATATCAATGAATAGAATGCAAACTACTCAATGTTGTCATCAGGATTTTGAATATTTTTTGTAGACCCCAGAATAGTGTTGAATGATGCTAAAATATTAGATTGCGTACAAATGCTAGTCATAATTATCTGTAGAAAATCCACCAGAAGCAGCAGAAGACAATATTAAGAACATCTCTATAACTGGCTAAATAATATTTCAGATCACAAATAAACTGGACAACAAACATTTTATTTAGGCAGGGGTACATATATGTATTACAAACAAACAAGAAACTTTTGTGCTATGCTAAACTTAAAAAAGAAAAGAATATTATAAGGTTTCAAATAAAGAGAGAGAAATAAATCATGAATGACCAGAGAAATCAATTAATATAATCAAATTTTTCTATAGCACACATGTGTAATAAAAATTTATAAGTTTTTCCATTTTTATTTCACTTGTTTCATTTTTATAAATATGGGATATAATAATCAATTTTTTTTCATGCATTACAACTATGAAAATCTTGTGCATTCCTGATGACAATATACTAATAACCCTGAAAACAATAATTAATGTTTTCAGAATCTATTAATCAATTTATTAGCAATTAAATTTAATTCTAATAATGCATCCATGATACCATTTAGTGATTAAGAAAATATTACCCAAAGTTTAAAAGCGGGAAAATAAAACAAATACATATGTTATTCAATATCAAAATAAAAGTGTGCGTTTAGAAACATTTTATTTCTTTATATTGTCAGAATACATAGATTAAACTTTTACAACATTCTATGAGAAACAAGTTGAAAACTAATGAATAACTCAGATGATAAACATATATTATCTTTGAACACATTAACTTAATTAATTGTTTACTGTATTTAAATTACATTACAAAAGCATTCAATTTAGATAGCTCTAATTTCATGCAGTACTTTGAAAACACTTTTCAGATAGCTCTAAAAACAATATTCAAAAATAGCTAGGATATAATATAAATTTAAATGATTTTTTAAATTTAATTGCATTTTTTTTTTTCTTTCTATTCAGAAAAAACTATTTCTATTCTGAAACCTTTTTTTCCATTCTGAAAAATTTTAATAACTTACATGCATAGTTATATAATCCACTCCTAAATCTTCAAGGACTCCCTTCCATTCATTTTCATACTGACTAGTTCCAAAATACAATGCAGCTGCTTCAAACTTTAAACTATCTGGAACTCGATGAAGCGGAACTTGCTTTAAAAATGGAAGATTTCCTTGGTAAAAATTCAAGTATAAGAGGTTTTCTAAAAATAAATTAATTAATTAATTTAATGCTACTATGCTTAGAAGTAGTTCCTCATAAATAATTTTTTGCAATGATTTTTAGTTATGCTACATACCCCCATACATGAAGTAAAATAATAAATTTAGTATTTAAGATTCATAAGCAAATTTAATGAATTTTCAATAACAAAATTATTTAAGATATGGAAATGTATTAAGTACAATTAATTTAAATTGAAAATATATAGACAAAAAAAAACCCCTCATATTTTAGTTTTTTCCTTAAAAATCTAAATGAAATTTGCTAATTTTTCTAAAATATAATTACAAACATTTAGAAGACAAAATATATTAATAAAATAATTATTTTGATAATTTTGGAGATCTCAGAAAAAAAATTGATGTGGTTTTCACAAATTCTTTTAATGAACTAAGAAAAGATGTGTACAAATATGTTGTTTTTGTCATGACTTTGTTGATTAAAATACGGTTTTGTAGGAAATGTCAATTATATATAAATATTCTATCTTCTAATGCTCCATTTCATAAAAGAGCAATTGTAACTTCTCAACAAAATGCCAAAATTATGATTTACTAGATTTTTTGTAAGTTGTTAAATGTAATTATCTAACAATAACTGTTATATTTTATGCAATTGTAAATAAATTTACTACCATTTCTTACTTTGAAGTTGTATTGGCAGAAAATCAACCTATTGCTGGGAAGATTAATACTGACAATTCCTGGATCAGATTTGGTTACTCTATAGGCAATGTTTTTTTTTTTTTCTTTCTATCTTTATTATGTACAAGAATATTTTCTAGTAAAAATAGTAAAAGTATTTGTTTGAAGAGATGTCATGATAGAATGATAATTCTGCTGATACAATATTACTATATGAATCGATAAGGACATGCTCTAAAATACAGATAAAAAATGAATATTCTTTTGCAGAAATTCAGGCCCTTTCTCTTTATATTAGAAGGAATTCCTACTCTTTTATTCTCAATGATAAATCATGATAAGTCCATTTTTTTTTCTATGCAGTTTAATGACTACTTCTAATTTGTCCAAAATGGAAACATGATAGCTTCATGAATTATAGTAAATAAATTTTAAAAATTAAATTGAATTATATATAGCTATAGATGTTTAACCTTTTTGATAATGTTTAGTAATTTTCAAAAGGTCAGACCTTTTTCTCTTTTTTATATATGTTATGCTCAACTTAAAACATTAAAATGAATATCTGTACATTGTCAATTTTATGTTCAAAACACAATTTCTCTACCAAATAAATAAAATAAAATGTAATGGTGTTTAAGCTATAAAAGCATTTTTAAAATCACTTTGAATGAAATTTTATTTATATATGAAAATTCAATTTCATCTCCTAATCAAGGGGGGGATTATAAATAATTTAACATTCATTAACAAAATCAAATATTTTTTTAAATAATGCTGCCACTCATATTTCTGCTTACTATACACTCTAAATATCATTGGCTAAAGAATAAACTTACAATCCTTTAATAAAAATCTTTCATTAAGTATAAACTAAAAAAAGTATCAGTAAATCTGTTATGTAACATCAAAAATTAACTATTCTATTTTGCTCTTATATGTTCAGTTATTTACTTATTATATTTTTTTGAGAAATTTATCAGAATTAAAAATATATAAATAAACATTAACATATATTATGGGTTAAAGTTTTTGACAAAAAAATTTTAGAATTATTTAAACAATGGAAACATAACAATTTCTAAAAATTTACCATCAACATCATCCTTTTCTTCTAAAAGACGATCAGCTTGAGCCATTTTACTAAGAGCCATTTCAGTAAATTAATTGGTTACAGGATATTTCAAATCAACTCTTTTTCATTTCTGAAAATAAATAAATATAACATTAGTATACAACAATTATAATAATATTTTAAAATAAAAAATAAGACAGTTACTTAAAATATTAACTGCATTTTTGTAATTTTACTTATATTGATTATAAACATTATACTAATATAAGAGTAGAAATTACAGCATGTTAATGCAGATTTAAATACTTTTTCTTTTAAGATTAATTATTAGATTTTTTTCTTTAATTACATATCTAAACATTTTCGATACATTTATCGTAGGGAAGAATAAAATATTGAGATAAAATATTTAAAAAATGAAACTACAAATCATATTTAAAAAAATGTAACATAAAATAATGAAATGAAGCACGCAAACAATTTAAACTTAAAAACACAAAACTCATTTTATCAGTATGGGGGGGGCATCAGAAATTTATTTTGAGCAAACACATACAAAAGAAATTTTTACATTTATTAAACAAAGTTATATGGAATGAAATTTTTATCTACATCTTTTAAAATCAATTTAATATATTAATTGCAATGTGCCATAGCAATTATGTATCACCAGCTATTTCACAGAATTGAATTAAAATTATATTGACCATAATTGTTCATATAAATATAGTTGCGGTGATATAAATTAAATTTTGTACCAAATTTCTTGAATTAGAATCCAAGCTAATATCAGATTTTCAGAAACTCAGTTTGTATTAGATATCTTTGTTCTTAGACTCTTTTCTTTCTTAAGTGTGTTTTTTACTCTCTGTGGTTATGAATTTTTCCCTATTACTGAATAATATTTTATTAGAGAAAAATCAATATTTAACATATTTCATATTAATATTTTATCATATTATCATATTAATATTTTACACAATGTTCCAAAGATTTCTAAATATTATAAAATGACTAAAATAAATTCTTTTTAAATATTTACACAATTTTTTTTCTCAATTTTAACACTTTGTAATTCATAATTAAGCTCTGACAATAAAAATGTCAAAAAAATTATTATTAAAAAAAGCTACATAAAAAAAATTGTAAGTTTTTATGAAAACTAACCCCCTCCCCCCCAAAAAATATGTACTTATATTTATGTCTATATAATTATACCTCTAAATTTAATTTAAATCTTAATTGATATCCTAATTTTTATCTTAATTTCATCCATATTAACTTTATTCTAAAATGTTCTTATTTTCTGATTGAATTTCAATTAATTATTTTTAACAGGCATTCTAGAAAACTGATGACTTAAGTATTGTCTCACACTCTGGATGAAGGGAAACAATTCTTAATGCTTACAGCATTCTTTAAAAGATACCTAAAATTTCTTTTCTTAATTCTACATGAGTAAAAGAAATCATGACCAAATTTTCTTAGTAAAATCATTGTTGGGAAAATTTTCTGCCACTTTTCTCTTACATACTATGTACATTGCAAAACTGAACATCAAAAAAGATTTTTTTATTCATGCAATTTTAAATGATCCCAAATCATAATTTTTATGATTTTTTGTTGTTGTTGTTGCAACAACAAATTTTATTCAATTTTCTTGGTATGCAATTAGAATGGTATAATGCTTGTGAATTTTACTTGAATACAGTTCACTCTTTCAAATTTGAATTCTTTGGGAAACTTCTATATTTCATATATCAACAAAACTTTTTATTTCATAAAGTTTTAGTAAATTTTAAAGATGAAAATAATGTTAATTCTGATATTTCTTCAAATATTATGGAATGCTATGGCAAGATTTTAAATCACATGTTTTCCAATAGCTTGATCAATGGATTTATTTGTATTTTTGCCTAAATATGAAAAGGCAAATTTTTTTACTAAGCATTAGTAGCTATTCTGAATTTGACTCTCAAGTTATCCAATTTTTATGACTTATGATACGTAAATGGACTAAGAATATTTACACTCATAAAATAATATATTGGTAATCTGTTGTTGCTGTTTTCCTTGACAATCTACCATTAATTCATTTTACAGTAGCACATGTTCTTTGGAATGCTTTTTCAGTATGAGGCAACACTTCTGGCAATTCCAAACTCTTTGGTAATACTTGCCAAACTATACCCTTCCTTCAGTTTTCCAATCCCTGTACCTCATATAAAGGTGTTCTGATGATTTCTTGCAGTCATTTTAAGTGTACATCGTCATTTTCATTTGGGGCAAATACCAGGAATCCTTCACTTTAAATTTTTTACAGAGTGCATATTGACTTTACATGTTTTGCCCTTTTTAAAGCTATATAAGATTTCGATGTTTGTGTAATCACCTTTTTACTGACGGTTTTTCATTGGATTATATGTAGTCTTATCTACAAATGTGTACATGTATATTGGAAAATTCCTTTATTGCTTAAGTTTTGCACATCAGTGTAAAGCAAATGAAAGTAGTAGAAATGAAGGTCATTATAAAAAGAAAATATTATCTAATATGTAATTTTAATTTGAAATAATATTAATGATAAATATTAGTGATAATAATAGGGTTCACATCAGAAAATATAGCTTACTTTAAGGCTCACTTACATAGGGCTTACTTTAATCACTTTTTCTTACATGATGCTTACTTTAAGGGTCACAACAAGAAAATACAATACAAATCATTCTTAATATTTTTAAAAAGGAGGCAATTTTAAAATGACAAAGAAATAATTTGTCTTGGTAGCTATGAATTTGTATAAAATTCAGCATGTTACTGATTTTTCTTATAAACATGAATAATACAAAACTGTATTGCAATAACAGATCTAAACAGTAAATTGATAAACTTAGTTTCAATCACTAATATTTAAGTTCATTTGTCTAGCTTTGTTTACTGCAATTCAAATAAAATTATGCTTCAGTAGAAATTCAAATAGACTCTTCATTATTACTGAAAGAGCTGAGAGTATAATATCTATCAATTCCACATACAGAGACTTTATTCCATTTCCATTTAGTTAATAAAATTAAGATACCAGTATGATGATAAAAAATTACTCTAAAACTTAAAGGATATGCACAGATTTATATCTGAAGAAAAGGAAATAAGAAACAAAAAAAAAATTATTAATATATAGAATCTAAGTAATTTTTTATCTATTTGTTCTTGATACATAAATTTAAAAAATCTCTAATTGTAAAAGCAAGAAAAAAGAAAGCCCATTCTGAGATATTTGACGTAAGGAGAAAAAAAATCAGTATTTATCTCTCATTTAAAAAAGTTGGAAATTATAATTTTATGAAAAAAAAAAAGCTTTTCAACTTACTAAATATTGGAATAATGCCTCACATGAGCAGTAAGCTTCGATAAAGATGGCCGAAATCTTAAACGTGTATTGATTTACGTTTATAACAATATTAATCGCTTTACTCTCAACTTCCTATCTAATCCTCAAGCACTAGATAACATTACTTGTTTGTTTATCATCACGAAAAAAAATATATATGTTATTCATTATGGAGTGAGTCCGATTTTCAGTCCAAGAAATTGATTGAATTTTAAATTATGTATTGTTTAATTTACATTTTATTTATTTGTCTCAGTTAATTCTATATTTGATATAATTTTATACACATATGTATATTAACAGCTAAGAAACAACAACTAGATAAGAAAATGGAACCGGATTCTTTTTATTTTGAATTCTGATTCCTGGAATTAACGAAGCGTCTAGGTGCCGCTATGTCAGAAGCTCGGAATTATTGCATTCTAAAGCTTATTGGATGTTTATATGACGTCACTAGAATCTCGGCAACCATACAAAATTGGCAAGCTATCCATATTGGCTTTAAAAAAAGGATAGTAACTGAACATTTATCATAACGCTCAATTTTATGAAAAAAATATATAAAGAATTAAAAGAAACTACGAGAATAGTAATAACTAAATTCCCCTTTTAACTTGTATGCATTTTGAAGAGAATAAATTTACTTGTTAATTTTTTAAATAAACAAAACACATGATTATCCGTTGATTTACTTCATTTACATTTCTAAAAATAAGCTTTAAACATTTTTCTCATACTTCCACAGCAGCAAGCAACTACCTTAAACGTATTCATTTCAAATTTGTAAAATTAGCAGAGAAAAAAATTTAGAATTCATCTTTTTAAATTTCTTTTATACAAAGAGAAAATATTGGTATCATTGAAAAAAAAATCAACTTTGAGGTTTTTTGGAATATTAATGTTTTACACTTTCCAGTATCGAGAAATCATATTTTTAGAATAAAGCCTATTAGTTTTAATTTGACGTATTTAAATTAATTAAAAAACAAAATTAAAAAAACATTTTTTACCCTTTAATTCGGTATAATAGTATTTTAAAACAAATATTTTAAAAAAAGATTACTCCCTTTTTTTAAATCCAAAGTGAGTTATTCTGCCAAAACAGCAGTAATTGGCCAAGAAAAGTAAAACTGATGCATTGACGCATGTGATTTGAATAGCCAATGAACACTAAGATACTTAAATTCATGCTTGTGATACAGACGTTAGTTGCTGTAAGTATTCGGATGCCACATGAACGCTTAAAAACCTACTTTAAAAAATGATGAGTTGTAACATTGGCAGCATTTATCAATTTGTGAGGACTTGGCGAGTTTTTTAAAAAAAACTTGTCATGGGGAAATTATATATGTACCTGTTTTAGAAAAGTGGTTTACAATGTTGATAAGACTTTTCAGTTTCTTCAGAGGAGCAATTTTTATTTAGAACAATTCTATGTAATGATCAATATTATTCATAAAAATGTCTATAGATAGTAAAATTAATTATTAAATAAATAAATATACTTTTAATAAAAATTATTTCAAGTTATTTGTACCCGTCAAATCTTTTTATTTTGAAAGTACTAAACATTTTTAGAACTTTGTTATTGAGTAAAAGAATCATGAAAGTTTATTGAAAGCATATTAATGAATTAAATTGAATTAAAAAATTATGGAAAATAATTACTTTCCAGAAATTTCTAAACTTAGATTTAAAATCTTACCTTAATGAAAACAGGAATTATATATTTTGAGTTTTATACACATATAAAATCATTCAATAGATTTTATACTGTCTTATAACATAAATAATTTTATTGATTTTGAAATAAGACTTTAATTTATAATTATTGTAACATGTATTATGGAAAAATTATTCATAAAGAGGATATTTTAATTCATAAAAAGTGTCTTATATAAATATTGAATAATAAAATCTCACAATTACTTCAATTTTAAAGTTGCACGATGTTTAAAAAAATTTTTTTTTGATGTTTTGAATTTGCATAAAAACTTATCTTTTTAATGAAAGAACCAAAATGATATTTGCGGCTTCATTTAGATTGCATGTTTATCGAATGATCATATATTCTTCTATCGTCATATTTTGCTTTTCTTATATTTCGATAGTTGTTATTATTATTACTATTATTATTTGACTTTCAAATCAGATTATATCTTCTATCCGAATATTTCATCATTCTATTTTGCCTGAATAAGCATTGCCTTGTTATATATATATTGTTACGTTTTTGCGTAGCGGATTCGGATTGAATGGACTTTGTTTGAGGACAGCACAAACAAATTTATTTACAGCTATTTACAGGTATAAACAGGATGACTTGAAAAAGTAAAACTTCAGAAAACACAATCCAGCAATAATCAGTCACTTACAGCGTAAATGCAAGTCTTACGCACAATAAACACGGTTTTCAAAACAGCTATAGTATAGCACAGCAACAGTAAATCAAAGCGAGCTCAATAACACAGCGTTAACAGCAAACGCAAACACAGCTCACTAATAACAAGCGAAAGTCTGCTAGTCCAACAAAACGCTTCTCTTCCTTGAGAGATCAACTCTCAACTAACTAACTAACTCCGGCTACTCGTCCTTACATAGTCGAAGAAGCGCGTGCACTGAATCTCGTAAAAATTCTCAAAACAACGCGCACAAACCAGCGGCTACTAGACTATTCCTTTCGCCAGCCGCTTTTTTAGCTGGCGTGAGGCTCCTCGCTAAACGTCGCCATTTTTGGTGCATTTTCGTGCCACTATCACGCTTGTAACAATATATATATATATATATATATATATATATATATATATATATATATATTCTTTAATTAACTGCTTTAGTTATTTCATTTCATGTCAGCAAACCTCTTTTGAAAAGAGATATGGACATTTTTTGAGATCTAAAAGAACAACCATGCCCAAACCGGGACTAGAACCTGGGACTCCCAGAACTCAAGAAGACGCGCTATCTCTGTGAGAAAGTCGGCGTTTTAAGATGTTAATTTCATTTATCGTGGTGAAGTGTATTTGACCAAAGTTAGCTAATAGGGATAAATTAGAATTATTAATAATTTGAAAGAACAGCTGGTGGCTGAAGGCGGCTGGCATCTTTTAAGGTAAAAGCATATAAAGAATACCTGTAAGCCTTTTGTTTGTGCATTGCTAGGAAATAGACAAAGTTTTTTTTAATCGTTTGCAATACTAAAGTGACTCATTCAATGAAACGATTAAAATGAATAAAAATATAATTTAACTTGCAAGAGAACGTGGTGCTTGGCCTTTCAAGAAATGATGTTCTGACATGATACATTGAAAGATTTCATTTTAATCTTTATTTCTTTTACTTCCATATCAAATGTATAAATTTAATGAAACTTGATATATATGTTTTCACCTCTTTCTAAACTTCATTTCACTTCACATTATTTGGCTTTAATGTTCCTGTTATTTTGTTTTTCAAAATTATTTATTTAGTTTCATTTTTTAAACAAAAAAAAAACACCCCTATAAAATAGAATACTAGCTCTTATCCGCGACTTTGTACGCGTGGAAATTTTGACGTGTTTATGTGAGAACTGACAGTCTAATCACAATCTAAAATTTATCAAAACCGTATGCATGCATAATTTTTCAACCTCAATTGGAGCAACGCAAAGATGTGAATTTTAAGCACTAGTTGGGGTAAGGCAGTGCAGAATAGAAAATTTCAATTTCAATTCATCTATATTATTTTTATTCAAAAGCACTTCTGAAGGAATCAAAATATCTATTAATTAACAATGTTTAATTTTAAATTTATCATACACTACGAAAATAAACGGAATCGTTTGAAATAACCGGCCAAAAACATGTTACGTCTAACATCATTAGAGTGGAGAATAAAACTATTTAAAAGCTATGTACTTGAAACTGTAAAGGTACTTTTAAAAATTTAATCGAAAATTATGAAAACAGGCAAAAGGAATACGTACAGCAAGAAAAAAAATCAAAAGAAATGAACAGGAAATATCGAATTATATTAACACAAGAATAGCGTAAGAAAAAAGTTTAATAAACCTTCCTATAGAATAGTAAGATAATATTAAAATGAAAAACGGAAACAAAAAATAAAAACAAACTATTATTTTAATTTTTTGCTCTGATGAAAAAGGCTTTCTGTCGGGAAATCCTACAATAAATCACAAAGAATTCCATTAGATAAGATAACATTAAAAGAACACCGGAAATTAAAAAATAAAAACAAACGATTCAAAAAACTCAGGCAGATATTTTCAGATTTTTCATTTTTGGGCGGAAAAGTTAGTTCTTAATTAATAAAAAATTAATCAATCAATTAACCGGAATAAATATTAGCCCATGTTCTTCTGTAGACTATAATCTATCTGTGTGCTGAATTTCATCTAATTTCCTTCATCCGTTCTGGCGTGATTAAACCCCCATCATCCATCCATCCAAACTTTCACATTTATAATAGCAGTATAGATATCATTTAATCTTTGGTTTTAGGCTGCTGACAATGTTTTTTTAGCTCTCAGATAAGAAAAAATGTAATATTTTCTCTTGATAGCTCCCTGCTGATAATAATAATAATAATAATAACTATTTCTTATTAAAAATTCAGTAATTTATGAACTCAAGCCCATTTTAACTTGCTCTTTTTACGAAATACACAAAGAGAAAGTACTGCCATCGTCGAAAAATTCGAACTCAAGATTTTGACAGATCTTAACATTTCAGATTTTCATGTAACCGTAAAGTACAGTTTGAGAGATAATCCTGTCCGTATGTCTGTAAATGAAATAGCTGAAAAAGGACTTGAGCTTTGCCAGATGGGATTTAGTATGTGGTCTGTACATCAAATATATAGATTTCTATCAAATTTTGAATGAAATTCATTTACATGAAGTATGTCTATTGGTGTACAAGTGAACTCGATTATTATAAAACTTAAAAAAGATTAAAATGGAGTCTTCTATGCATATTTCAATGTATCATGTCAGAAAATCATTTCTTGAACTGCCAAGCACCACGTGCTCGTGAAAGTTGAATTATATTTTTATTCATTTTAATTGTTTCATTGAACGAGCCACTTTAGTATTGCAAACGATCCAAAAAACTTTGTATCGCATTGATTGTTTTAAAAAAAATTCCATTTCCTATTCATTTCATTTCGCATAATCACGTGCTCAAAATGACATTTTTATTGGTTTTATTTGCGGTAGTCATTAACTTTTTAAAAAAAAATCAGAGCTTTTGTAAATGGGATGGCAACGCGTTATTAAATAGCTGATTTTTTTTCAGATGCTAGTGCAGATAATAAAATTTTAATTTTTTGTCTACGGTTTTTTATTTTTTATTTTTCGCGCACGGATTTTTTGTCTACCTCATTCCCAAAATAACATCATGTTCTGACATCATAATAGCAGGAGAATAAAATTTGGTACAAAAATTTGAAGGTGCACATACTTATCGAATTTTTAATTAAATCGATCAAAGAGTAGACTGTCGGTTGATCTACATTTTTGCATTATGCAAACTGTTTTTTTATACGTTGATGTACATTTTTGCATTTCGCATTATGATAAAAACCAGGACTTAGATAAATGAAATTTGAGATGTGACCTTAATATTAAAACAGTAGCTCTGTGTTAAATTTTAACTTCAATTGATTGTAAAAAAAGGGAATTCATAATACATATTTGGCTTTTTTCAATATTCTACGAAGCACAAAATTCTCATGTGAAACTATCTGAAAATAAAAATCTAAAAACTTTTGGTGCTCTCGGCCTATTTCAGGTACACCATTTAGTAGTGCAAAATGATGACATGTTTATTAAATAGCTCTTAATTTTTCCACAGAATCACTACATAAGCAAATTCTTTTCTTAAACTACACTAGTTCAAAGTACTTTCTCACGGCCTCTCTTTCCTACTTTTTACCGCAACGGGCCTATCAAGGCTTAAACGAAAAATTTTGATAATGTATAAAAAATTGAATTATTTCTAATCACGACTGATACTTCTATTGATGTATTCACAGAATAATTCAGAGGTGTAGAACCATTTAAAAAACACATAGTATCAAAATTCTATTGATAATAAGCATATTATTTGTACAAATGAGGATAAATAAAATTATACAATGATATCAGAAGTTAAGTCATACCAGACTCTCCGACCCACCTGTAGGCACATGGAACCAACCGAGTGAATGACCGGACCGCCAATACAACAACACTTGTGGGAACTGTGGTTGAGTTCTAAGGGCATCAGCGGTCTCGGTAGAACCCTTCCCGTAGGAAGTATATCTAGTTACAATTGAAGGAGCCTATTCCCAACCTATTAGTGTACCCTCCAGGGAGGAGAGATCCAACCACCATGCCAGAACCATCTCATCCTCATTTCGAGGCTCCCCCCTGGGGTGATATCAGAAGATAAGCACTAAGATAAAGTTAAAAACCCATATAAGTTTAATCCATGTTACTTTTTCGGGATAAATAGTGTTTATTAACGGAAAGGGCCTCAAAACAGTTCAGCGCCTGTCGCTTCATGTTGTCAAAATCTGCCACTGGTCGAATGGTCAGACGTTTTTTGGAAAAATGCGATATCTTATTCCCATATCGCCATGTCGATTATATTGTCAAAAGTTGCACAGAGTATAGGCTGAATAGGCGACATTCGAATCAGGTATCTGAAAATATAAAAATTTATTGTCTTCGACTTCCGTTGCATTTAGTTTAGTTAGTTGCATTTAGGACATATTTTGACTTAACAGAAGCAATTCAGACAGATTTTAATTACAGCCCTAACTTAAATTAATTAAAATTAAGTAAATTTTCTCTTTTTAATTGCAATTAATAGGAATAAATTCGAATTGCAGGTGATATTTTAACTATATACTTAGGGGGGAAAATAGAATAAAAAATTGAATAAAGGAAATACTCGAAACCATCGATTCCATGACGCTGAATAACAAGAATGAATAAAATGATAATTTTGCTTAATTGTAATAATGATGAAAAAATTCGAAAAAAAAAAATTGCTCGATTTATAAATTTCGTAAATTTTACTGCATTTAATGAGGACTCATTAAAGACAAAGTTGTAACAACCAAAAGTTGCAGACATTTACTACAATGATGCTTCTTAACTTATTTTTGATTTTTTTCAGAGGGCTGCGTTTGTGATAGATGATAGTCTATGGAAATGTTTAAAACAATGCAAAATATTCTAATCAAACGGAAGTATAATTTCTTCGACGAATTTCTGTCTCTCAAAATAAATATTGAATTGTAATAAGTATTTAACTATGTTGTTGTTACTAATGGCACTTGCCCTGAACAAGCCCATCGCTGATACAACAGCAGATTTAAGCCTAAAGGAGCGTCTCTTGTTTTTGAAGTAGCACCAACTAGGGCCAAGAGTAGGACTTAGCTACACACTCACCATATTTGCTTCCACAGCCCCTCTTTACAGGGGGCACAATCTCATATCTCACAGATAGCACACAGAAGAACAACCATGCACGAACCGGGACTCGGACCCGGGATTCCCAGAACACGAGGAAGACGCGCTACCTCTGTGTCAGAAAGCCGGCTGCATTTAACTATAATCAATGTATTATTAAATATACAAATAAATAAATGACGTTTGAAATACAAACGACTGATTTTTTATAGAAGTATGTTTCCAACCTTGTCGCAAATGAAATAAAGGGAAAGTAGTAAAATTTTTATTATTTTCACGAGCATCTGAAAATATCAGCTTTTAATTACGTGTTGCCACTGCATTTACAAAAGTTCTAAATTTTAAAAAAAGTAAGTTAATGACTGCAGCAAATAAAACTTAGAAAAATGTCATTTTGAGCACGTAATTATATGAAATAAAATAAATAGGAAATGTGGGTTTTTTTTACAACAATAAATGCAAGACAAAATATTTCTGATAGTTTGCAATACTAAAGTTACTAATTCAGTGAAACAATTAAAATGATTATAAAGATTCTGCTATGCATATTTCAATCTATCAGAAAATAATTTCTTGAACGGCCAAGCACCACGTGCTCGTGCAAGTTAAATTATATTTTTATTCATTTTTATCTTTTCATTGAATGAGTCCCTTTAGTATTGCAAACGACCCAAAAAAACTTTGTCTCGCATTGGTTGTTTAAAAAAATTATTACTTTTCCTATTTATTTCATTTCATATACACTCAATAAAAAAATCGACGCACTAAGAAGCAATCATTCGATTGCTTTGAAATTTCGTATGTTAGAGTGTTTTGATCAGATACGCTAATGATTCAATTTTGGTGTCCAATGAATGAATAGTTTGATCTACAGCGCATCGGAACTGCGCATTCAGCAAATGCCTATAAGGAGTAGTTCTTCAATGGTTGTTAAAACTTTCGGTTTGAATGCGATTCAGATTACCTTTCAGCAACTTAAAAAATGCCTCGCCGCAGAATTCGTGCTCATTACGAGCAACTGTCAGAGTTTGACAGAGGTCGTGTCATTGAATTAAAAGAGGCCAGTTGGTCAAATCGGGGAATCGCTCGTCATTTGAGTCGAAGCGATGGGGCGATTCGAAGATGCTGGCAAGGATGGGTGGAAAAATGGCAGAGTTCAGGGTCAGGATGGTAGCGGTCGACCTAAGGCCACAACAGATCGTGAGGGCAGAGTGATTGTCCGATCAACTGTCACAGAGCCTTCTTCATCTCTATCAACCATCAGACGCTCAACCCAAACACCAGTTTTCACCACCACCATTCACAGACGGTTGAGATAGCGAAATCTACGCTCTCGGAGGCCGTTACGCCACCTGCCATTCACGCCTGCACACTGCTGAGCCAGATTACAGTTGTGCATGGCTCGATCAGGTTAGAATGATTCCCACTGGGGACGTATAGTCTTTAGCGACGAATCCCGCTTCCAGCTGTGTCGAACGACGATCATCGAAGACATGTTTGGAGACACTCAGGGCAGAGGGAGGGGGGATCCTGCTTTCACTATTGCACGCCACACCGGCCCTCAACAAGACATTGTGGTCTCGGGTGCCATTTCCTTTGATAATCGTCATTAGAGGTACAGTAACTGCACAGCGGTACTTGACGATATCCTAAGACCTGTTTTGCTACCGCTCCTTTTGCAGTACCCTTAGCTGGTTTTTCAGCAGGACAATGCCATATCACATACGGTACGTGTTGCTTTGAACTAGCTGCAAGCTTGTCAAACACTTCCTTGGCCTGCTAGATCGCCAGATCTTTCTCCCCCCGGGGTGTGGATGGGGATCATTTAAGGATGTAAAATTCTGATCTTTGCCGAATTTAGAGCCAAATTTGTCAGGAGATTGAGATTCTCACGAACTTTCAGAACTTTGCACTTTCTTGTACTTTCAGAAGCAGCCATGAAGCAAAACTCAAAAAGGCTCAAGTAATGTAGAGATGACATACTCAAGCTTGTGAGTGCACCTTTTGAGTACATACATTTATCCGGACCTAAACGAGGAGGAACGATTCCACATTCGTTTCTTACATAATACTTTCTTACTTAAGTAATAAATTACATTAAAATAAATATTAAATCTGCCTATGTTTTTGTAAGCAATACTTATTTTTTCATTGCATATATCTTGAATATTATTAATTTCATATATGTGTTGGTTTATTCCATCTCTCAATACTATACTAATGGAGTGCTCACGCTCCTTCTAGTTGCATTTTTTTTTCTTTGTTATCCGTTTCGGTTCTGTGATTCCCTATCATTTTACTGAAACTTCATCTCGGCTCACATATAGAACACCTCACTAGAAAACAAAATCATGGCAAATCTTCTTATATTCATGCACCAGAAGTCTCTGTCTAGCCACGAGCAGTCATTGAGAGACTAAACCAAACGGCAAGATAAACAAAAACAATTGACAGGAATTTAAAAAGTCTTAAAAGGTTCACCATTCCAATCAATGATAATTCTGACCAGTTTTTCGCATTAACGATGGGTATTTGGAGTGATATTTCTGCCTTATCGGGATATGAAATGACCATGAATGTCCGGCGTTAAATGAATAGTACGAAAATCCAAACTCAGTCAAGATAATTTAAACTTTTTTTTAGGTTTGACCACTCCCCCGCATAAATCTATTCTCTTCTTTGAAGTGTCCATTGTGTGTAACTCTTATTTTTTTATTTATGATTTTTTTATATTCACACTATAACATTACGACAATGGTTGATTTGAAATTTACCCTATTTCTTTCGTAAAATAACAGCAATCTGAAATTTAGATTCTAGAAAAAAATAGGTTGATAAAAAAATGAAGTGAAAGTATAAAAAAAGTAAACAACAAACAATCTCCTTTTCTTGATGATGCACTTTTTCTCATAAAAGATTTCCTTAGGAGACTGAATTAGTCATATAAAAAACGAAATAGTACAATAACAAGATGAATTTTTTTTTTCTTTTTAGTTGGTTCTGCTGCCATTCACATAAATCAATTTCGGAAAGTTTTCTCTCTCATTTTAGTTGGTCTCCGCAGCGAAAAAAAAAAATGGCCACTTCCTCAGCAAACATTTCGAATTCCTTCGTTGAAGGACTAAAAAGTCGTCTAACGACGACTTTTACGACGTTCGCAAAAACACATGGTTCGAAAGTGGAAGTGAAAGTGATAGAAATTTCCATTTTCCGTCATTTATTCGACTGCCAGTCGAACAAACGCAGAAAGAAAAAACGGAGAACTATAAATACCTGACCAGTATTCAAAGCGTCGCATTTATGTCTCAGAATAGGAAAAGAACTGGGGAAAAGGTGAAGAATGATTTTTTATCACATAGTTTCTGTTTTTAATATCGTGATTTTTTTCTACCTGTGCTTCATGGAGCGAATCGCTTTCTGCCAAACGATAACCTCCGAAAAAGCAGATGTCATCTCTGTTCTGCACGCTTTCTGCCGTAAGTTTATTCTATAAACATTCTTTAATATCGATACTGAATTTATTTTTATACTACTAGGTGGAGATTTGGACATTATTCATCTGGAGACAGTGCACATTTTGAGGTCCCTCATTCAAAACTAATCAATTTAATTTCACTTTTTAAAAAAGATAAAATATGTACATTTTATTATATTTATCTTTTATTGTATATATCAAAAAAAGAAAAGTGGATAAAGTTAAATAATTCCGTAAAAATTAGCAGTATTCATTCATGATTTCACCAATTACAAAAATAAAAACCTTTAACCATTTACGATGAGATTATAAAAAAAATAATAAACTTCAAAAAATGTAACAGTAAAAGTTATTACTTTATTCGATCTGCCAAGCGGAATATTACATAATTAATAGTGTCACAATTATTATAAATATATAAATAGTTTTTTCTTTAGTTACTTAATTGTGCTAAGCAATTATAATGTATTTAATTATAGCATTAATAATTACATGGGAAACACAAACTGGGTCTTTAATGTTCTATTACTTAGAGAATTTCTATCTTTTACAAATTTATTTATTTGGTAATTTAAAAAAATCCTTCAATCTGTCTCGCTTCTGCCTAGAGTTATTAGATAGACTGCCCAGTTAAATTTCCATCCTTGTTTATAACTAATTATACATATTTTAAAGGAAAAGTGTCTATTTTTTAAATTGGAAATTTGTGATGAAGTCCCTTATCATATGGATACCTCATTGTGGGAATTTAAAAAATTATACACAAAATTGTTTTTTTATGCTATCTAATATATTTTTAGCAGTTTGTAATAAAAATTAAAAACAACCAGCAGCTCAATCAGTAAAATGAAAGGATTGCTGTAATTTTCACATGAAGGTGAAGAATACGAGTTCAATTCTTGCGAAAATCAATAGTTTTTGATAAATTATTTATATTAATTGTGATTATTTTATAAAAAATAACTAAAATAATTTTTGTTGTTGACATAAGTAGGAAAGTGACTCAATTTTATATATATATATATTGCTTGTATTAAATTAAATTCTTGTCAGCATGTTAATTTGTTTAAATACACAAAGAACAGTTAAGGCTCATAATAGAACTCATGGTAATAATTATTTATATTTTATCTGCATGTTGTTGATTATAAAAACCAATTTGAAATAGAAGAATTCGCTTGATTCTTTTTTTGCCTGCTTATAATTTCTCTAAAAGTATAAGTTGCTCAAAGTTGAATATAAAAAATAAAAGAAATAATAAAAAAACTCTTCTTTGCAAACTGGAAGGCAAAGGTAGATTCCTTATCATTTAGCTTGATATTTTCAAAATTTCTTTCAATGTTTATGCAAAAAATAGTACACATTGAACCGATTATAGATAATAACTTTGCTGATATCGCATAATTCAGTTTTTATTGTAAAATAAACATTTAGTATATTCTGCATTGCCATATTAAAAAAACGTCAGATTGTAACAACTGAAGTGGATGCAGCTTTTAAAATCTTTCTGTTTCCTGCTCTTTTATTTCTTTATTTAATTAGATGGAAGCAATTTCAAGTAAAGAAAAAGAAATAAACGTAAAAATTG
>JAOUZG010011965.1:313813-334007 GCA_026289955.1 Argiope argentata | reverse complement strand
CTCTAATTAATGAACTTTCCTCTCTCCGTAGAAAAAATCTTTAGGACAAAAGTTTCCCGTTTTATTAAATCGCCAAATTGATTATTTTCTATCTCCAATCATAAGGAAATTATGAGGAATGAAAATTTGAACCTCCCTAATTTGCATCTTCTTTGATGGCAATGAATTTATCTAAGAATTTAACTGTTTTATACTATATATTAGAAGGAAAGGGTAAAAACCATTCCAATTACCCTGTTAATAAGGGCAAATCATTATCCTTTTATGCTCTTTAAATTCAAGCAGATGTTTCGTATGGCATTGGAAACAACGTATATCTATTGACGTATCAAAAATCTCTGTTGGAAAAATGTACTCTATACCGTAATAAAAACGCAGGAAAAAGTTTCGTAGAAATATCTGTAAAATTAATGGTTGATTGGTGCGTGATGGGGTTTTATTGGTGCAAGAGCCATTTTTGGCTATACTGCGACTGTATGATCGACAAAGAAGATTAGGGTGGTAAAAATATGTGGCGTAAAATTGATGGAGATATTTTTAATTTGAATTATGAACTTACTGGGATTTGAAAGATAAAATAGCAACATGTTTCCTCCATACAGTTTTTCCAATTAAGCAAAGGAAAAATCAAATTTGAAATAACGAAATAAAATAAAATAATAATGGCAATAATAATTTGACCCCCCACCCCTTGGAGATGACCCTTTTACAAGTCACAGAAATCTCGTAATTTAACCCTTTACCTACTGAATAATGTTGCCATCAATTTTCCCAATTTCATTTTTTCACCAGTAGTTAAGTTTCCTTACAGAATAATCCCAAAGAACCCAAGAGAAAAATTTTAATTAATAGAAATATCTTAATTAATTTAATTATCAATTAAATATTTTTCATTCCTACTTTTAGCTTATATTAACTTCTTGCTATTTGGGTTACTTTCTACGTGTTTTTTAGAATACCATCGGTATTCTAAATAATCATATTACGAAAATATAATCCAGTCATTTTCAAAAGTCATATTACGAAAATATAATCCAGTCATATTCAATAGTCATATCATGAAAATATAATCTAGATTTAAATTATACTTATAAGTATCGTCAGTAGATAAAGGGTTAAAATCAGCCAATTTTATGTATAAGCCCTTGAAACTTTCTCCTCTGATTTAATTATGGAATAGTGTACATGCTTTTAATAGGTTTTTCTCTCTTTCTCTTTTTTTACCGATCTCTTTATTTTTTGAAAAAAAGAAGGACTCTTTTTTCTTTCACCAATAAGGACACTGTAACTTGTCTCAAAAAATTTAGCATAGTTACTTTATTATACATATAAACTACTTATCTGGCTATTCGAGATGCCGTTTTACCTAATAAGCTGTCGAAATATACAGAGTAGTCATAAAAGAAACTTTGCCATGTATATGTGTGTATGAGGCTCTAGTAACTGATCCGTTCAGCCGATCAAGATGAGATTTCAGGTATAGTTATTCAAAAGTATGAGCTGTGAACAGTGACACAGTGACGTTGCGTAGTTAGGTTCCTTCTTATTGTCTATAGTCTCTCATATGCAATATATAATTGCTGATGATGGTACCCATCAAGACGACGTGTCGTACAAATAAAAAAATGCGATATATAATCTTTTCCGTTCCATGCTGTTATCAATGATCCCTCTGTCTTATCTGTGTCAAATGCAAATTTTCTTCCGAGTGCTTGTATTAAAGATTTTGCGATGGGAAAAGGCGGGCTTTGGGATTCGAAAGTTTCGAGGTTTCGGTCTCTGGAAGATATGGTCCCGAGCTCATATCTTTGAATAACTAAATATGAAATATCATCTCGATCGGGTGAACGAAGTAGCCACGAGAGGTCAGTATATCAGAATTTTTTTTAATAACCACCTTAATGTATGTCTGTGTATATAAACGCTTGAACACTGAGTAGTTATAAGTTACAGAGATACTGATCGATGAAGATATACAGAAATTTTCCTGAAGTTGTGTCATAACCATTGCAATTGGCAATCTTCCTAAAAGGAATCTAACTAGAAATATTGAAAAATAGAAATCTTACGTAAGGGCCAAAAATGCCCATTACTCATTGAATATTAGTCATTTATGCTCCAGTAAACATTGTGGACTTAATTTTTCCGCTTTTATTTTGATTTTAAAATTTATTCTTCATTATGGAACAAAGAGTTCAAGGCAAAATAAATAAATAAATAAAGATTAAAAGGAAATCTGCTATTCATATTTCAATGTATCATGTCAGAACTTAATTTCTTGAGCAACCAAGAACCACGTGCTCGTTCTGTTTAAATTATATATTTATTCCTTTTAATGGTTTCATTGAATGAGTCACTTTAGTATTGCAAACGATCAAAAAAAAAAAAACTTTGTTTCGCATTCATTGAAAAAAAAATATCACTTTTCCCATTTATTTCATTATGTATAATCACCTGCTCAAAATGACATTTTTTCTAGGTTTTATTTGCTTGCAGTCATTCACTTATTTTTTTTAAATCAGAGTTTTTGTAAATGCAATGGCAACTCGTTATTAAAAAGCTGATTTTTTGAGATGCTCGTGCAGATAATAAAATCTTTATTTTTCGCCCTACGGATTTTTGTTGACACCAAAAAGCTCATCCCCAAAACAACATCGTACTCTGACATGATAAAAAACAACAACTTGTTTTTATACCATTACAACGTTACCCATCGCACAACATTCAGCATGTTAGCATAAAATCTATTTCTAAAATAATAACAAATACTGTCGCATATTAAATTCTCTCTCTCTCTTTATATATATATATATATATATATATATATATATATATACACACACACACACACATATGGTTGAGTCCTAATGGCCATTAACGGCCACGGTACAATCCTCTCCGTAAGAAGTACGTCCCGTCATTGATGGGAAGAGTCTAACCCTCAACTATTAGATTATCCTCCAGGGTGGCGAGATCCAAACACCATGCCGGAAGCAACTCATTCTCATTTCCAAATCCCTCCCCCGGGGAATAAAATTTCTGAATAAAAAACCTTTGGTTTTAAAAATTGAAAAATTAATGGGAAAGTGCTTTTTTTTCTTCTAATGACAAGATGGCAGCCCGAGCAATTTTATATTATTTTTGGTATTAAATTTATCTTAAAAATTTCTCTATTTCTTGTCTGAAATGAGGAAATTTTATTGCGTTCTTAAGAATTGTGAATTTTATCAAAATTTGCCACCCGCTTTCTTACAATATCCATGAGGTTTTTAAATCACAATTCTTTTGAAGCTTCTGCTTAATTTAAGAATCAACCAAAGTGGTTTATTCCAGGGTGGTCTCATTTGGAGGCCCTGCCAGTTTTGGACTTCTGTCTCCTCTCTCGCTTATCTTCAGTTTTACCGCTTCTCGAATCCATTGGAAAGCTACATTTGATATTTTTCAGAGAAAGGTGCGATGCAGATTTTGTGATCCTGTCGGAGGGGGGATATTGTCTTTCCCTTTTATTTCCCTTTCATTCAAGATAATTTCTTATTTTTAGCGCTCATGCTTAAATATTTGAAATTTTTTTCCATTAAATTTCTATGTTTATATAGCCTTAAATTTATATTCAAATTTTTTTCGTAATAATTATTATTTTATTCTGCATTTGAAAAATAAGAAAAAAAAAGATGCCGAAAAGATATAGAAGATGTACTCTGTACAGTTCCAAAAAAATTTTGTGTACAGCACTGAACTATGTACAAGACACATAATTTGCCATTGTATGTTAGACAAAAATTCATTCCTATATGTTTCGAAAAACTTCCAGGCAAATAATAAATTATACTTAATTTTTTTCCTTTCTATTTGATATTTTAAATTTAATTATGAATATATATTTTTAGTATTTTAGTTAAAAAGTCCATATTCTGATCGATATTTTGCATCAAACTGAAGTATTTTCTGCTTTTTATTATTCATATATAATAGATATAATTTACGAATTTCGTAATAAATATTTCATAAATTGTATTTTGAATATTTTAAATTACCTAAAATATTAATAAAATTCATTAGCATAAAATATTTAAAACTGCTACTATTTTCATTAGAAAAAAAATTTGTGCTATTATTTAGAAAGATTTTCTTAGACAAAGATTGCTCTTAATAGGCTGCGTCTTCAAGCGAGGGCACACCCTCTGTGGAGAAAAGGATAATAAAAATTTTTTTTATCAAAAAATCAATGTTTAAACATTCTGTTTCTCACATTGACTGTTTTTTTTTCTCAATATATTTCAAAAATTTTAATAAGCTTTCCTTGAAAGAGTTAAATAATTTAACAATCATTTCCTGCAAACAACCTAGTATCTTTTAAGAATACATATTATTTCACAATTCTTTCATGCTTTCGCTTTCTTGTAATTTTTTCTTTCCATTAATTTTATTTTTCATTCTATTAATTAAAATTTTATTTATAAGTACTATTTAAAGCTGAATAATATTTCAGTAATATGACTATTTTTGCCGATGGTATTCTAAAAAAACGTGGAGATTGTAACCCAAAAAGAAAGAAGCTAATATAAGCTAAAAGCAGTAATGAAAAATATTTAATTAATAACTAAATTAATTAGGATATTTCTATAAATTAAAATTTTTCTCTTGGGTTTTTTGGGATTATTCTGTAAGGAAATTTATCTACTGGTGCAAAAATGAAATAGGAAAATTGATGGCAACATAATTCAGTAGATAAAGGGTTAAACTACCAGGAAACATTTGTGCAATCCGCAAAGCCACAATAAGCTATATCATCTCTATCACTGGCTTGTGGTCTCTATACCTAAACGTGATGTCAAATTGTCCTATCCAAAATCCTTCCAATTGGGCATACTCTCTATAATTATAGACATATCACTTTTGTCAAGTGGTCACCAATGTAGCCCACTTTATGTTTCGGCTTTAGGACGAATCACATTTTAGACGAGTTTCCTTCTTATAATTTCCACCTTGTTTGTATTTTCATTAACTAAAAGTAACTTGGAGGGTTTTAAAAGTCAATCTAGTACTTCTAACTTATATTTAAAAAAAAAACTATTCGATTTTATAATTGGATTAAGCCTTCATTACCTTTCTTTTCTATTTGCGTTTCAATTTTTTTTTTTGTATAAGTGTTTTTCCATTCTTCTAATTTAGAATCCTCTTTTGATTTCAGATATGGACATTTTATAAATGTTCCCATATATTTTTTGCACCATCATATATTATGCATTTTTTTCGAACATTCCTTTCCTTTATTAATAAATTAATTTTTTATATTTTCTTAGATCTTACATTCTGTTTGTTGTAGTATAATCGATGAACTTTACAAAACCAGTTTATTAGAATTTCTTCAATAGAATTATGGGATATAGTTACTATAATGGGTAATTTTTTGAGTGCTGAGAAAATAGGTGATTTTCTGGTGTAACAATAGTCACATTTAATGAAAACGTTTAATACAGATTGAGTCATTTTCAAAGGAGTATCTTATTCAATTCCTACTATTAGTTCACACTCTCCCTCCTATGTGTGTGTGTGTGTATATATATATAAGGTTGGGGGAAAAGAAATCCATTATTGTTTTACAGCCATCTACCAAGAAAATAACTGATTTCTTTCCATTATTTTTTTTCATTATGGAATTTTTGAAAAGAATGGAAAAAGATATCCATTATTTTCTCGGTAGATGGCTGTAAAAAAATAATGGATTTCTTTTTCCCTAATCTAATATTTTGTTAAAATTTTCAATCGTAAATAAAATACTTTTTATTCGTCCACTAAAGTTCGAATGAATTTTTAAACTTGTAGTGAACGACACTTGATATTAATCCGGTTTTTTTCAAATTTTAATTTGCTAATTATATTTAAGTAACATTGAATACTTTTAATACAATTTTAGCAGTTTGTAATGAAAATTGAAATCAACAGGCAGTAGTTCAATAGGTGAAACGCAAGGATTTCAGTATTTTTCACGTGAAGGTGAAGAATGCGAGTTCAGTTCGAAAATCAATAATATCTTTATAAGTTATTTATATTAATCGTTATTATTTAATAAAAAGTAACTAAAATGAAATTATTCTTTATTAACCTAAGTAGGAATTAACTTAATTTTTTTATGTATATATATTACGTGTTTATAATCTGAAAATTCCCCAGCTCTTTATCTTTTGTTTTCCCTTCCAGGGCAGAAGCACCGTTTGAGTGTGATGGAGTGCGTTAACCACTCAACCCAAGGACAGGTGAGTGCGAATATATCGTTTGCCTATTAAAATAGAAGAAAAAAATGCCATACGCCATTTATCTCCATAGCTGTCTTGCTGGCCTGCCGCCGCATTTATTTATGACAAGGCCTCGCAAAGATGCTTTTCCGGTTGCATCTTAGATCGAGCATAATTTACTCGCTTTGGACAGAGAATGGATAAAATTTTCCATTCCATCTTTTTTTTTGTTCTGTTTTTCATAAAAGTAAAGTCTTCTTTTGTTTTTTGTGGCGATACTACCCAAGCAATTGAGAAAATACTGAACATGTTTAGATGTTATTTCCATAAAATTTTGGAAAATCTCTGAAGTTTAAGTAAATTTTTACTTTTTATTATCATGCCAGAACAAGATAGTGTTTTGGGAATGAGGTTATCTGGAATCAACACAAATCCATTGGCGAAAGTAAAAATTATATTATCTGCACGAGCATCTCAATTAATCAACTTTTAATAACGCGTTGCCATTGCATTTATAAAAGCTCTGATTTTTAAAAAAAATAAGTTCATGACTACAGCAAATAACACCTAGAAAAATGTCATTTTGAGCACGCGATTAAATGAAATGAAATAAACAGAGAATGCGATATTTTTTTAAAAATAAATGCGAGACATAGTTTTTTTGGATCGTTTGCTATACTAAAGTGACTCATTCGATGAAACAATTAAAAGCAATAACATTATAATTTAACTTGCCCGAGCACGTGGTGTTTGGCCGTTCAAGAAATGATGTTCTGACATGATACATTGAAATACGCATAGCAGATTTCTTTTTAATCTTTTTTATTTTTTTGTTTGCGAGTTCCTGATAATAACAACGGTATATTGCAGAACAGAAAAAATTCATCTCAAAATATCAGAAAAATTTGAAAGAGACCGTATCTTGAGAAGCGTTATCAATAAATTATTTAAGTTTCATGTTTAAAGTTTCTTGAATATTGATTTAATTTGAATGTATTTTTTTAACAGTGCCAAAATTTGCAATCAGTTTCAAATGAAGAAGATTTAGTTATTTTATTACATTTATGCTTATTTTTTTCACTGTTTATTCGAATTAATTGCAAAAATTTGAAGAAAAATTCAAATATTTTATTTGTGTGATTTTTGATTGGTTGATTGGGTTTATTGGCTCAAAAGCAGTGTTTGGCCATGTTGCCACTAAGCTTATGGTGGTTGGTTTGTAGGGTTTAATAGCACACGGGCCAGGCTTAGCTATGCTGAGCCAAATAGATCCAAGTTTATGGTGGATAAACAGGATAGATGTTTTAAAATGTATAGTAAAATATAAAAACAGGGTAAATTTGTAAAAAGATCTAATGCCATTTAAAACAAAATAATATTTTATTAGTTGTTATTACTAATGGCACTTGCCATGGGCAAGCTTCGCCACGGCATCAGCGAGTTTTAAGTTGAAAGAAAAGACTCTTGTTTTTGAAGTAGCGCCAACTAGGGCCAAGAGTGCGATTTGTCTACTCACTCATCACATTCGCTTGCGCAGCCCCTTTTTACAGGGGGACACACTCATACCCCTTACAGATAGAACACAGCAGAACAATCATGCCCGAACTGAGATTCGAAACCCAGGATGACTAGATCACAGGGAAGACGCTCTGCCCCTATACCAGGAAGCCGGCATAGTATATGTTTAGAATGTAATAAATACTTAGATTTGAAAATAATTTTATCCATAATAACATAGGATATAACAGCTGACTGATTTATAAGAAAAGAAATGTAGATGATATTCAATTAATACGTAAGAAGTCATCTGTTAATGAAATACTTAAGAATCTTAACATGTATGATTTAAAATGGTGCTGTGTTAATTTCCTACTACTGGTCGTGAAGTGGTTAAAATAATTAATTACAGCGAGAAAAGTTAGTATACGTTTGCTGTTGTTGCTTCCAATGGCACGCCATGGACAAGCTCGCTGACGAATCAGCGATTTTAAGCCGAAATGAGTGTCTCTTGTTTTGAATTAACGCCAACTAGGGCCAAGAGTACGACTTAGCCACACACTCATCACATACGCTTGCATAGAACCTTTTTACAGGGGGCACATTCACTCACCTCACAGATAGTAAACAGAAGGACAACCCTACCCTACTCGGGACTCGAACCCAGGTCATGGGGAAGACGCGCTATTTCTGTGCTAGTACAAAGGCTTTTACAAGTTACAACAGAAAATGTCAATTAAAATGTAGTTAGATATAAAAAATGATGAAAATGTCCTGTGGTTGTCAATGGACAATTAAACCAGTGAAGATGTAAATCATATAGATTAAGAGCTAAAACGCAATTTAAGTTTTGTTACATTTGAATTCGTTTAGATTTTTTTTTTGACGCAAGAGCCATGGTTTTACGTTGCTGTGCAAAAGCAAGTTAATATTATACCAATGTAAAATATTCAAAACCGGACAATAAAAGAAAACAATTTTAAAAAATTCAAAGATATAAATATCTGTTGCGCTGTTACTAATCCCAGATGGCCCAGCAGTGCTAGACCATCTCCATAAAACCCAATGCTTCCAAAAAGTCCATAAATAGAACTGGGTCTTTGAGAATGTCATGCTTTGTAAAACTTAGACAGTTTAAAATGTGAGTGGAAGAAGCTGGGGCGCTCTTACACCAATGACAGTGCCCAGGTAAAATACTCTTGTCCCAGGTAAAAAGTGAGTCCTTTAATATATCCGCTGATGAATCGAGAGAGGGCTGTAGTCTGTTTTCTACCGCCCCTGGTCTGGTGGGCCCTTCTAGGAAAATCTCTAAAGTACCAGTAGTGATTCGGAGAAGCACGCCAAAGCTTATTTGTCCCCGATTTTAATATTGGAAATTGTAGGTTCATAGTAATGGGAAAAGAGTGCTGTTTCAATGATCCTAGGACCTGGGGCACCAATGGCTGAAGTCTACGTTGCCCCTGCCCGCTAGCTTAAGCTGAGCAAAAGGGAAATGACCTTCACGTCTTGAGTGACCCTGCCAGGAGAATACACTCCCGACGTACTTCGCTCACTCAACCCAGGGACACCCGCCCGCCACGTTGAGAACTTGGAAGGATAAATATCTATTAACCCGTACACAGTATAGGCCAAACCACGTAAAAGAAAAAAGTTGTAAAAATGCTGCATGTTTTCATACTTAGTAGATATAATGTATTTCCACTTTTCCTTTTGAAGTATCCTTCCTTTTGAAAGGGTGGAGAAAGAGAGTCTTCCCAATCCTCAGACGTAACATATTCTAATGCGTTTTCTTCCGATGTAGGCCTCTGATTTCGGTTCCTTTTGAAGTATCCTTCCTTTTGAAAGGCCGGGGAATGCGAGTCTTCTCAATCGTCTGACATATCATATTCCAATGCGTTTTCTTCCGATGTAGGCCTCTAATTCCTGAGTATTATGTATTGTTGTTTCGTCAGAAATGACAAAAAGTTGTAGAATGACGCGCATTGACACCAGAAGGAAATAATGTAGTATAAAATGGGATTTTTGAATAGCCATACCAATTGTTCTCCTTTTAAAACATTATAGGCAGTTTCAGGCTAGGGTTATCCCTCCAAGGTTTCCGTATATGACCGTTTCCAGCGCAATAGTCCTCCATCGCTTTTATTCTATTATGTTCCAGAACCTTTTTAATACTATTCGATTATCTGATGAATGAACTTCTTTTTATCAATTTTCCTCTTTTCTTGAAAAGCTTATTTTTTTATTGGAATGGACATATGTAGATGTATAAACGAATAAATTTAAAATGTTTTTACTATCTTAGCAATGCCGAATTCGTCCTTTTTATACAAATTTCATGATTATATGTGATTCTCCATATGCTCTTTTGTTTTATTGCGCCCCCTATTTTTTTAAAGATTTTTTATTTAAAATATAAATGCCATTTCCTCTTCTTTTGAATATGCAGCGTTTATTCTCATTGAGGAAACTGGTTTTATTAAAATTTATGAAGACTTAATTTTGCTTTACTACTACTTAACTTGATTTCTAAAGCTGTAGAAACCTCTTTTAGCCTTGGATAGCATTAAAAAAATTTTTTTTGGCAAAAATGAAATTTAAATTCTTGAAATTCTTACATTTTTATTAAATTATTGTCAACAGTCTTTTATATGCACAAAATCATTTGAAATATCTTAAACTTCAATTGGATGATTGTTCAATTGACTAATATTCTTAAAGTATACTTTCAAATAGTCTCTGGGTGTTTCATTTCTCATAATCAGAGAACACACATTGCTGCTGCATTTCTTGACATTTTTATCTGTAAAAAATTTTACTTGTTGAAATTTGTAACAATGAGAATATGTGAATTTCCTTGACATAAAAATTATATTGATATAAATAATTTCCCCGTTTTTTATCAAATTACATTTCAATTTAATTTTAATCCCAGTTACATAATTTGCGGACACTTTGTGCTATCATAATGTTTGATAACTGACGTGATCAAAAAAGAAAATGTTGGGTAAATCTACGGTTTTTTAGGCCTAAAAGCCATTTGTATTCTATACATTAATTTATGGTAATAGTCATGGCACTTACGAACTAAAATACTGTTCATAGATAATATACAAACTATACATAATGTTTTCTTAATCCTGGTGAAACATTATTTACATTAAAAAAATAACGCTTAAGGGTTATTTTATATACACATCAACGTAATTATTCACACATTTAGGTACTTACGTATTGTACTGTCCAACTTTATCGCCAAATTTGAAGTCATCGCCAATGAGTTGCTAAACTACCAATTATGGCAATCCAGCAATCCATATTGCAATTGTGTAATCCGTTGATCTTTATATCCAAATTTAAATCCGTCGCCAATGAGTTACTAAACCATTGGCGATCGTTGGCGAAGACGGTATAATACGTAAGTACCCTCATTTATCATTTTTGTGCTTGATTCAATCTTTAACTGAAGATATTCGTATAAATATTTGTAATCAATTTTTTGAAGCTTTAGAAAAGGCAGCAGCAAAGGGAAATTCTCCTCATATTGGTATAAGATATTTATGTACTTATCTAAAACAATTATGTACTTATAGATATTTGTGTTATAAGTAAGATATGTATGTACTTATTTAAAGGTTTTCCCACAAATCTCTGTCTTTTTTTGTATTTCAGGCTTTAGAACCTTGGAATGACTGTCTTAATCCTGACAAAGGTCTCAGCAAGAGAGGTGTGGTTGATTTGGCTTGCAGAATGTTGCATCCTGAATTTAAAAGAGTAAGGGATTCTTACTATTTCTCTTCGGGAGTAAGAAAAAAAATTAAATGCCTTATATTGAAATTCACCGCCTTAGTTATAGATACAGAGATCTAAATAGACACGAAGACATGTCTATTCCTTTTTTCACAATTGCAAAATAGAATGCATTGGTATGTTAGAAATATGCAAAATAAATTGCATATTTCTAACAAAAAGGAAACAGCTTAAAATCGATATTGTAGCGTTTTGGCCGAGGCTACTGGTGAGTTGCGCTGAAAACTAACTCAAGTCTTGGAGAAATAAAATTCTATTTATTTTCAGCTATAATACACATATATTTCACACAGATACGCCTTATTGATTAAGTATTAGAATTATAAGATAATTCAGTTTTAGTTCCGCTAGAGAAAGGTGCTGTTCTTCTGATAAGTAAAGTAGTCTCTCTTGGAGGTGAAGAGATATGATGGAGTTCTTGAAACTCCCGCAAGATTTGGTCCGAGGCTCTGGATTCTCTGCTCGTGGATCAACCTGCTGGGATTTACTGACACGTAAGGTTATGAACTGGCCGGAAGAGCAACTCAGAAGACAAGCTGCTCAACTAATTGGTGGTTTCCCGAAAGCTCGGATGAGCTTTCGCACTTTAGTCAGGACGCAAAGTCCAAAAGTTCCGGTGAACTTCACGTGGGCTCAGCTACAGGGCTGGGCTGCCTACGAAGGCTCCAAATTCTCTTCTGAGAATTTTACACAGAATTCCGAGCTGAATTGTAGCTCCAATCTCTAGCTGTCGCTTAGTCAGTAAGCTCCCCTTTTTAATTGAGTTTCATACGCTGGCCTTCGGTGGCAAATGACCAATCAGGATAGATCCCCATTTTCATTGGATCATCTTCTAAGTAATCTTTCCAATCACAAGAGAGGGGAAAACCGCTATTACAAAAGAGACGTGTTGGCTCCATCTAGTCTGCTGCATTCTTCTCTAGGAGAATGAAATGCCATCTGCCGCTGGTTCCCGATGTGTCGGCTCTCTTATCTGTTGACAGGGACGCATCTGGTTCTTTCCTTCAATGTCTGTTCCAAACACATGCCCAGTTCAGTGTAGACCTCACAAGTCGCTCAGACGCGTTAGCTTGACCACAGCACTTAGATTTGAATACCAGGTGTATGCATTCTTCGCATTTTACAAATTCCTCCGCTATCTGTTATTTCCAGGTACAGAGGTTGCTTTCCCGTGGGAACTTAGTTTGCCATATTCCTACTTGTCGCTAATCTGAAGACGTCACAATATATTCCAGAATATGAGAAAATATATTCATATTTAAAAAACCATACTTAAACTGACAAATATATGAATTTTAAAAGTTTTTTATTCAATAAATTAAGTATTAAACTATCAAAAATTAATGAAGGCAAAAGGCATCAGATCATCGACATTTCTTTCATTTTTTTCTATATGGGTGGACGAAAGGAAAAATAAGTAACATTTTTACAGGAATTAAATTCCTGCTACAACTTAAAATTAGGTTTGAATATTATCGAAATCCATTCTCCCGACCGATACATAACTAAGTTGAATCATAGAGCCATCAAGTATATGAGTTAACGAATTTTCATAAATATATTAATTTAAATGTAACAAAAAAATATACGAAGGGATAATAGAGAATTATATTTAATTAAAGACCTTTATTTAAATGAAGCATTATATTTAATTAAAGGCATGCATTTATCCACGAAATCAGATATCCTAAAAAAAATCCATCTTCGGTTAATGAACAAGGGACTCGCATTAATTTCTACGTTGGTAACAAACTTCAACAAGTTGAAGCTGCAGCAAACTCATAAGAAACCAGAGGGCCACTCCCCACTGCTCATCCTCGATGGGCCCCTTTTATATCATACCTCCATTTAAATTAAATTTACTAAATCAGTTAAATAATTAAATGTTTTTATTTTAGGTTTTGAATCTTCTTTCGGAATGTGTAGAATTACTCGTGAGCTCTTCTGATGCAGAAACTTGGATGTCAATACTAAAGGTAAAGATTATAAAATACACTACATACCAATAAATAATTGGACACCTTTTTCAAAAGAGATAAAAACAATTTGGTCTTATCCAATTGTTCGTAGAGCTTCCACTTGAGATAATTACAGCCTTAACAATATCGAGACATTCTTTCCTCAAATGTTTGTAGGACCGACAATGGTATTTTCTTTCACTCAGAAACTTTTTTTCACTTGGAGAAAATTCGCAGGTTCTTTCACCGATTTCGGAGGATTGTTGCAATTTCTTAAGTCAGAGATCCAACTAATCATGAAGGTTTTTTTATAGGTTTTTTGGGCTGGCAAGCCCAGTCGTTTCACCTAATTGCTGTCTCACCAGATCATGTTATGTCATCACAATGTGACAATGATCGTTGTCGTCCTGGAAATAACAATGATCCAATCCATAAAACTTCTCCAGAGTAGAAAGCAAAATGCTGTCTAGAATAGGGCAGTAAGAGTCGCCGTTGAGCTGACTATGAATTGGGATCAAGAGCCCTAGTAAATACCACAATAAATATCGCCATCCCATGATTCCAACTCCGCCAATCTTTATAGCAAGACAATGCATTCTTGAAAAAGGTGTTCTTGTGCTTTGTGTAATAATGCGTCGTTTCCCATCATCCAATGTGCCGGATTTCTTTCACCTTTTAATCACCAAACGATTTTCCTTACAATTTTATATTGTATAGTTATAATATAATATTATTTACCAAACGATTTTCCTTACAATTTTATATTGTATAGTTATAATATAATATTATTTACAAATCAAAAGTAGGCTCAATCAAGATTATTTCCATGTATAATTGTGAGCAACATAAGGAATTTTTTCAATACGTTTACAAAATATTCACAGGATTCATGCATTTACTGATTGTATGTTTAATGCAAATAACTTAATGCAAATAATTTAAAATTTAGGCATATTTTTAAAGTTATTTCTTCCGCAGGCATGTGCTTATAAGACAGATACAACTATTACTGAAGGAGACACGGGAAACACGGTTCGCTCTTCATAGACTTCAATAATCGTTTTAAATTGTTGGTAAATGTTGATATTTTTTGTGATTTTTATTAATAAATACTTATAAAATGATAAGTTTTTTTCTCACTTTTTGACAGTTAATTTCTTCAGAAGTATCGATTACTAATTTTATATATTATTAAGCCAGTATCCTGCCACAGAGGCACTGCGTCTTCCTCGTGATCTGGGCGTAATGGGTTCAACACCCGGTCAGAGCATGGTTATTCTGTGTACAGTCTATGAGGTGTATGGATGTGCCCCTTGTAAAAAGGGGCTGTGCAAGTGAATGAGATGAGTGTGTGGCTATGTCGTATCGTTGGCCTTAGTTGACGCTACTTCAAAAACAAGAGACACTCATTTGGCTTAAAATCGCTGACGGCCATCAGCATGCTTGTCTACGGCAAGTGCCATTAGTAAAAACAACAATAACGGTATATTGTTAAGAATTTCAGAATAGAATATTTCTTTCAAAAGGAAATTTTGTTTTTTGGAAATTAAAAGGAACCTATACCATAACAAAACAAAAATATTTATAAAATGATGAATCGACTTTGAATTCCCTTAAGTTGACTCTTGTATTAAATATAATTTTTACACTAAATATAATTTTTCTTTCTTTTTTTTAAATATAAAATCTCTAACTGTTAGCTCAAATATATCAATAATGAATCGCTATTGTTTATGCATATGAAACAACAACACAGTATAGTACCTTTTGTATATACCTTCTATATTATCTTCATGAAATCTTGCATACACCAACTTCATTACAAGAGAACGGTTACAGTCAACTTTTCCAATGTTGTTGTTGTTAGATTTAAGGGCTCAAGAATCATTATTGGCCATACAGTGCCAAGCATATGGTTTAATTTCATTCCAGACCATAAAATATGTTAACTTTTCCAAATTCAAGAATTAATTAAAAGATGGATACAAAAAAATTAAGCAAATTTGGCTGCTTTTCAACTGAATCATCCGAAAACGTCTTAAAAACTAATGTTTACATCTCAAAGTCAAAATTAATTTTCAAATAATATCTATTTCAATTATGTAGAATTTAAAAATTATAGTAAGAATACTTTTTAAAAATTAAATTTATTATACAATATTTAGCATTGTTTTGATTGTTCTGACAAAATTTAAACTAATTTCAATGCTCCATTAAATTTTTAAAATTATTGTCTTTGGAATAACGTCAAAGAAGTGATAACATTCTCGTTTTTATTTTGTAGTAAAAATGGTTTTTTATTTGCAACAGGAATAATTTTCAGGTCTCTGATTTCTTCATTGTTTATTGATTTCTTAGAATTAATTTAATTATCAATCTTAAACAGTGAAATTTGTGAAGAACGCTTATCATATTAATTGTTTAATTATCAGGAAAATCAATATATGCTGATCGTCAAAGACTTATTTATTAAAATAATTTGAATTCAATTTCCACATTGTCTGAAGCAAAAATAAATCATATCTTATACTCAATCTACTGAAACAAAAGAAATTAATTGTCCATTTTTTTTCATTTTCTTATATACAAAAAATGCCTCCAAATTGTAGAATAATGATCAAAAATGCAATTATGAATTAATTTTTACATTTAAGTTGTTTAAGATTTTATCTGTAATAAATATACATACAATTATCTGTAAAATATACATAAAATTAGAACATTTCAGAATAAATAAAAATCATTATATTTCAAGAAGATTTCAGAATGCATATAGGCATTATAGTCCCTTTCATTTGGAGTTATCATTCATAATTAATGTGTTTTTTTACAAATTCTAATGCGGTATTTCGAATCAAGAAAATATTTTTCAGCGGTTAAAATTAGGGATTTCACTTAGAATCGGGAAAAAAAATAAATAAATGGAGATTAATTACTAAAAATATCATATTCTACCGTTCTTGGTTCGTAAGAATTTTCATAATTCATCTTTCCTTCTTTCTATATAGAAACTTCTTACAGAAACTGAAGGAAATGCAACTAAATTAAAACTGCATATGAATGTGGGTCAATTCAAGATCATGAATTTAATCCGCGACTTTAAGGTCCCTTGCAGCGTGGCACAACCACTAATCACCCATACCTAGAAGCTGTCAGCTGACTATATGAAGCTAACGCTACAATACCCCCCCCCCCAACAGCAGGGAGTGGACAGAGAGACTAACGATTTTATTGCGCCACGCGTTATGGCGAGCATGTGACAGTTGTTGCTGTTAATTGGTGATGTTGGTGTCAAGTGAGTCTGATGATTTTTGTAGCGGGTAGATGGCGCCACGATGGCTGCACAAAGTTGCGTGGTCAACGTCACCAATGAGGCAATTGAAGCCGCGTAACATAATGACTAGACAAAAGGAATTACCCATACCTAGAAGCTGTAAGCTGACATTAAGAATCTAGGCCACAAATGTACATCAAAAAGTTCAAAAATGTTACATAGTCCAGTAAAATTGTCATGAAAGTTATCGAAAAATGGAAAAAATATGTAACAGAAATTTAATTGGTTTAAGTTGTCGCGTTGGCGATCCAAAACAGGCTACCAAAGTTTTATTCAATTTCTGCTGCTTTAAAAGAAAATAAAACCCATCATTATGATACCATTTAATACCATAGAATAATACTTCTGGTATATTTTTATTAAATAAAATATTAAAAAGTCAACTTTAGTTTCTAAAAATAAGTAATGAAGCAAGCACCCATTTCAATAAAAATATACAACCTATCTATGGATCTGATGCATATCTTTAACATCATAAACGATATGCCTTCATGTTATGCCCTGGAAGCTTGGAGAAGGTAGTCATCTTCGTCATCTGACTAGGGCTCAAAATTGCTTGTTTTACCTCAATATAGCCCTCGTACAACTAATTTTTTAAGCTATTTATATACCGTTATATAAGCAGACTCTCTAACGGGAAGAAGGATGTGGGGGGGGAGGTAAAAAATCATTTTTGAAAATTTTATTTAAAAAGATCTAAAGGAAGTTTTTAATATCATGCCAGCACATGATGTTGTTTTGAGTTTGAGGTTTTGAGCGTCAACAAAAATCCGTAGGCCAAAAATAAAAAAATTATTATCTGCACCAGCAACTCCAAAAATTAGCTTTTAATAACGTATTGCCAGTGCATTTACAAAAAGTCTTACTAAAAAAATAAGTTAAGGACTACAGCGAATAAAACCTAGAAAAAATTTCATTTTTGAGCACGCGATTATATGAAATGAAATAAATAGGAAATGGGATATTTTTAAAAATAATAAATGCGAGACAAAGTTTTTTGATCGTTTGCAATACTAAAGTGACTCCTTTAATGGAAAATCAAAATGAATAAAAATATAATTTAACTTGCACGAGCACGCAATGTTTGGCCGTTCAAGAAATGATGACCTGACATGATACATTGAAATATGCATAGAAGATTTCATTATAATCTTTATTTCGTATATTTTCAATTTATATTTATTAAATTGTTTATTTATTCATTGATTGAGAATACTTTTATTCTGTACTCTTACGAGAAAAAAAGTTATTAATGAATAGATTCACGATATTTCCTGAAATAATTTACTAAAGTGTTTTTCTTCCTATTATAAATCAACATGATCAAAATCTGAAATACGGGAAAAATAGAAAAATAAGGCGAATTATGAAAAAGTCTTTTATTTACTAGATCATTTAAAAGATTATTCCTTTTCTTATTTTTGCAGAGTTTTATATAAATTGGCTAAGATCGAACTATCAAATGGGCAAAGCAAGCAATTACCTATGAACCTAGCAACTTTAGAGTAAAAAATTGGATAATATTTTTTGCAATATTTTTTGAGTAAATTAAAATAATACTTTAATTTATATGGAGAGCACACTGAAAATGATTTAAATGAAAAATAAGTATCTTGAAAATTAGAACATTATTCTAAGATTGCTAATTAATTTTAAAATATTATACCGGCGTCCTGGCATAGGAGTAGCCCGTCACGTGATCTGGGCGTTCCGGATTCGAGCTTGGTTTTTCTTCTGTGTGTGTGAATGTGCGCCCCTGTAAAAAGGGGCTGTGCAAACGAATGTGATGAATTAGCAACATAAGTCGTATTCCTAGCCCTAGTTGGCGCTACTACAAAAGAAGAAACGCTGATTAGGCTTTAATCACTGACTACCTCATCGAGTTAGTCCGTGACAAATGCCATAAGAAACAACAACAACATAAATCTTATATTGATTTTCTAAAATATAAAAATTATACGCTGCTTTATTATTATTTAAAAATATCTGCCTTTATTACTAAACACGTTTAATAAGCATGTTTTTTAAATTGTGCTAAAAATTTGTCAGTATAATTCCGTTTCAAATCGTTTCTAAATCTTATGCTAGATTTTTGAAGGCGCTAAAAAATGGAAACAAAGCTTTCGAAAAAGTACATTTAATTAAAAATTTCGTTAGTTTTTCAGAACGGCTTATATAGAAAATTGAAATCAATAATTAAATTAATCAGTTATTAAATTATTAAAATATTTAGTGTAAGAAGATAGATAATAAGAAAACAGATAAGAAGGAAAGTAAAAAGATGTGACAAAGTTAAGAGAGAGAAGTGGCTATTATTGCTTGAAGACCCCTAGAGGATTTGATTCAACTCTATTGGACTATTGGAGTTTTTTATATCTATTTTTCTGGCAAATTTTTAAAATTATTTTTTATTGGCTTAAAATATAATGAAAAAACATTAATTTCTAGACTATAGTAATGAATTATATATATAAAAAAGAAAAAGTAGGAAAAATCAAAATAAATTCTATTCTTTTGATAAAAGTGGGCTTTTAAAACGTATTTCCAATAAATTGAATGGTAAAAAGCTGTACCTCGAGTATAACATGAAAATAAAATTGAAAAAAATATAAAGAAAACTTTAAAGCTCATCTATTTTATTGCTTTAGTTTATTGATTTCGTTTATAAATGTGTTGATAAATAAAGATATATTAAACTTTCCATTAAACCTTTTCAAAACTCTTCAGACACTAAACATTTGAAAACAAATATAGAAACCAATATTTGTTATCAATGGTACATGCTATTATCTATACTTAATATACAAGTGAGAATAGAAAATAGCTAAATTTGCTTGACTAAGGATATTTTTAAAAATCCATACATCAATGCATTTCACATTATTGACCAATATTTTAAATTTGTTTTAATGGAATGAAAACAAACTCTTTCACTGTATAAAACCTTCAGTAGACGACTTATTGACCATTTTCCTATCACCCTATTGTCCCTATTTGACTGAACAGGATAGGTGAAGATAGAATAAGTATTTTAAAATCTTTTTGCATTAAAAGAGATTATTCTGTTGAAATGAAAATGATATTCGTTATAACCAGAAACAAAGAATGAACTCCCCATCGAATTTTTTTAAATACCCTTTTCGTATTAGAATCTAAAATGAAATCGTTTAAACATCAAATATTTATTAGTAATAATAAAAAACACCAGCTTAACTTAAGGCTTTCAAAGTCTAAATGGTACATAAAGTATGGCAGTCCAAATTTTCTTCTAAGAATTCTTTATTGGACTGGACTTCTGGAAAATTCGGGAAGACAACACCTAATCGTTTACTTGTACTTCATCGTATACATAATAATTTTTT
>JAOUZG010011965.1:286166-308813 GCA_026289955.1 Argiope argentata | reverse complement strand
ATATAATATTGATTTAAAATTGTAAAATGAACCTTCATTATATAGTTGTGCTAACGTGACATTAAAAAATTTAATTCCAATAAATCTGTGGTAAACACTTTATCCGAGATTTTTTTTATTTAATTCGTTGATGCCTAGCTGTGTATGGCAAACCTTCACATCTTTTGCTGTATCTTTTACCTTACAATCATTTTTATTCCAAGTAGACCAGATTAGACTATACTAAGCAAAGCATTCACACCTTACCTTGAGACAACAGGATCAAGAACTATTTTCTCATGCAAGAAATGGAGGATTTTTGCTACTTGAAGTCACAAGCCGTAAATTGCTATACCACTCTTCCTTTCTTTAATTTTTAGGAAAATTGGAAGGAAAATTCATTAGAAGATGCTGAGAAATAAACTTATTTGAAGTTTTAAATTCATCTTTATGCTTGTTTTGTTATATATCTATATCTATATCTATATATCTATATATATCTATATATATCTATATCTATATCTATATCTATATCTATATCTATCTATCTATCTATCTATCTATCTATCTATCTATCTATCTATCTATCTATCTATCTATCTATCTATCAAATAAAATTGTCGCCCTTCATCTTTTTATTCTATTTTTTGATAATATTAAAAATGACTTTGTTTTCTTTTTCTGTGTTTTCTAAATGAGATGTCCATTATAATGTGTCAGCATTTAAATTTTAAAGAAAAAAAGGTGAAAAATTATTCTTGACAAATAAAGGAAAATAAGATTGATGCAAGAGAATTAAATAAGCAACTTATTTAATTTTTTAATGAAAAATTGACTTCAATTCATAAATTTCAAACATATTTTTTATGAATAATAAAAAAACCATTCAATAAGTTAAATCATAAAAACCAAGAACTATTAAGGGGAAAATATTTAATTTTAAATGATCATCTTATCATTACAGAATATTTAAAACTGTCATCATTTTTTATATTTTGTTTAAATTAAAATATTTGTTATTTCAAATTGTTTTAATATTTTTTTCACTGAAATATTTTTCAATAAGAATCCTTAAATTAATATTTAAATAATTTAGTTAATCAAAACATTTTAACAATAATTTATATTTGAAGTAGGTTAAATATCAAGATAATACTAATTTACTTTCTTTAATATGTATTTTTACGGACAAATCAGCATATAAAGATGAAATTGAATAAAAAATACCATTCTGTAAGGTAAACTTGATATATATATATATATATATGCTCACAATTTCTGGTTTGAGTGATTTGTTTCCAGAAATTTCACGGTCAACGCTCCATAGTATTGTGAGTAAAATTCGTCAGGCTTTGCCCTTCTTCATGACAAACTGAGGCCGCACTTTGCAGTTGCAACAACGATCCTCCTTGAGCGTTTTGCATGGGAAGTTTTTGATCACCCACCATAAAGTCCTGACTTGGCTCCTACAAATGTTCATCTCTTTGCCCACATGAAATACTAGCTAGGAGGACAAATATTTCACTGCAGGCAACGAGCTTCAGATTAGTGTACAGAATTGGTTGCAAACACAGGCGGCTGATTCTATGATGAAGGTATAGGAACTGTGGCCACGGTAAATGTATGAATCGGAAAAGTGATTATGTCGAAGAGTAACTTAATGCTGTATCAAATTATTCCATATAAAAAATTTTTAATTCTCACTGGGTTTTTTATTCATCAATTAGTCGATTGAAAAAAATAACCCTCATAAATTAAATCTTTTTCTCTCATTTAAATATATCTAGGATATTCGAATATTCTTAGATGTAAGACTCTTGCGATAAATGTAATTCGAAAAATATCAAAATACAAATATCAAAATAAATCAAATTACAAATATCAAATTGGACAAGAAGTAATATATGTTGTCCAAAATGAATTTAAAGACATAATTTCTCTAATATAGTAATTATAATCATAATGCGTCTTATCAACATAGTCAAAAGCGCTTTGACGTCTTCAGATAAGTGACAAGTAGAAATATGACAAACTGCGTTTCCACGGGAAAGCAACCACAGATAGCGGAGAAAGCAGACACCTGGTATTCGAATTTAAGTACCGCAGCCAAGCTAAAGGGTCTGGGTGACTTGTGAGATCTTCACATGAACTGGGCATGTGTTGGAACAAACAACGACGGAAAGAAGCAGATGCGTCCCTGTCAATAGATAAAAGACGTCTACCCTTCAAGCCGGCGAAATGGGGACCAGCGTCAGATGCCCTTCCATTCTTCTTAAGAAAAAGGCAGCAGACATGACGGAGTCAAGACGTCTCTTTGCTAGTCGCTGTTTTCCCCTCTCTTGTGATTGGAAAGATAACTTAGGTCAGGTGATCCAATGAAAGTTGGGAATTATGCTGACTGTCATTTGCCACCGAGGGCCGGCCTTTGAGACCGAGATAAAAGGGGAATCTACTGGAGAAGCGAGAGGAGGAAGTCAATAGAGAGAGTCGACTGAGGAAGAGGACTGAAGAAGCGACAGCTAGTGATTGGAGTTAGAATTCAGCTTGGAATTCTGTGTAAAATTCTCAGGAGAGAATGTGGAGAGTACATAGGCAGCCACGCCCTGTAGCTGATCCCACGTGTAGTTCATAGGAACTTGTGGCGTTCTGCGTCCTTCTGAAGTGTAAAAGCTCATCCGAGTTTTGGGGAGATCTCCAATTAGTTGAGCAGCTGTTTTCTAGGTTGTTTTTCCAGCCAGTTCATCATCTGACGTTCCAGTAAATAAAGCAGGTTAATCGACGGTAGCAGAGAGTCCCGGAATCTTGCGGGAGTTTCCAGATCTCCCGCAATCATATCTCTTCACCTCCGAGAGAGACTCTTTACTTATCTGAAGCACAACACCTTACCCTAGTGGAACTCTGTACTGAATTATTTATGTGCTTGTAAAATCATAAATCAAGAAAGTGTATCTGTGCGAAATAAATATTTTATAGCTGGAAATAAATAGATTTTTATTTCCCCAAGACCTGAGTTTGTCTTTGGCCCAACTCACAAGTAGCCCTGGCCAAAACGTTGCAGCGACTATTATTGATTAAAAAATAGAGGTTCGGGCTGAAAGTATTTTCTTAAATTGTGTGTAAACAGATATCAATGCTTGATAATTAAGATCCGAAAGGAGCATCCCACTTTCTAGCAATCAGAATTGCTTACTTGAAATATGTGAAATATTTTAGGGTTTAGTCAAAGACTGCGCCCTTTTTTATGTCACATTTTAATATCTTGATTATATATATATATATATATATATATATATATATATATATATATATATAAACTAAATGCATTTTAGAAAAGAAAATTATCAGAACATGAAAACTTTTCGCAATTAAGGTGAAACAAATTTGTCAAAATGTTTCAGAAAAATTACAAACTGATCGGAAATAGGATTACCGGACTTGTTAAATAAATAAAAAGTTACAACAAAAAAAACATTTATCTTTTACAAATTAACAAAATCTAGAGGGCATTTTCTACTGAAGCTATTCAAATACTTAATGTATATCCATTTCGGATTCAATTATTCAAAATAAATAATAAAATGATAAACAGAAAAAAAGAGAATTTATAAAGAAATAATTTTTTTTTAATTTTGATTTCAGAAAACAACCTTTCTATGGAAAACTAAAGCCATTCCATGGACATATTTTGGGCACAAATTGAAATCAAATTAGATAGACGCACAACTATAACTACAAAATCATGGTAAAGGTATAATTCATTGCGTTTCAGTTACTGCGTTTATACTTTTGTGAAAATACAGGCCAACAAATGTTTCATCCTTGACGATTTTATATGTTAACTCTGCATTCCAAATTTATTTATCTTGACCTCTTCATTTTGTTGTTACCATTTTAGCTCATATTCGGAAAGTTGGGCTGACAGACTCCCTCAGAATGGAGGTAGAAGAAAATTTAATAGAAATCTATTCATTTTTGTTAAAGATCATGCATTAAAATTAATATGTTTTGCTTTAAGTACTTTTATGTTGCCGAGTTTATTGAATCAGATAACCATATAAAGGGTGTTCATTATTTATTGCCGGGGTGTCCGTACTTCATAACTTTCGAATAAAAAATAGTACGCAAAAACCGATCTCTTATTCGTAAATTACAACTGAAAGACTTTTATTAATGATATTAAAAAGATTAATGAATTTGTACATGGCTGCCTTTCCTCGCTAGTAACACAACGAGGCGAAATTCGATTTCCCACCAAGTGTTCTCCAGCATTTTTGGGGTAACATTTTGGATCGCAGTAACAATTCTGTGCTTCAGTTCATCAAGGGAGGGCACAAGGGTCTTATAAACAACTTTCTTCACAACCCCCATAGGAAAAGTCCCTGCGGTGCTATATCTGGTGATCTCGGAGGCCATGGGATTGCTCCACCTCTTCCACGCCATCTGTTGGGAAAGTTCTTCTTTAAAAAGTCACGTAAAACCATGCCGCAATGTGGGGGTGCACCATCCCGTTGAAATATCACATCTGGTTAATGTTGCTGCATCTGAGGAACCGCATACATCTCCAGCATGTCAAGGTTTGTCACTGAGTTTATTATTGTTTCAGCCTGGAGGAAAGGTCCAATAACTTCAGTATGTCATATAGTCCATCAAACATTCATCTTTGGGCTATCTCTGTCCAATTCTCGATTACCGTGCGGGTTCTCCGAGGCCCATATTCTACAGTTATGCTTATTCACTTTTTCTGACACGTGAAAAGGGGATTTGTCTCTGAATAACCATTTCCGAAGGTAATTTTCATCATCCTCAATTCTAGTCAAAATTTATTCCGCGAACCCAAAACGACGCGGTTTACCATTCGGGAGTAAAGCTTGCACAATTTGCACTTTTTAGGCATTCAGATGAAGGCGGTTATGGAGAAGCAACTGCACAGCTAATTGTCTCGTTGATTTTCGTGGATTTCGTGAATTGTCTCGATGATTTTCATGGATTGAGTTTCTTGGATGCGATCAACATTTTCCTGCAAAGTGCTCGGTCTTCCCGCTTCCTTTCAGTGTAGAATACTACCAATTTCCTGAAATTGTGCTAACCAGCATCTGATAGAATTATCCGAAGGAGGATCTTTCTTGTACGTGGTCTTGAAGAGACGTTGAGTAGTTATGACTGATTTAGTTTCGAAAAACCACACACACATTGCTTTTTCTTGCACGGTCACCCTTTTTATTTATGACGTCATTATTACCCAGACTGCAAATGCGCTAAGATTGCATTGTTATCACATATAGTCCTTTGAGTTGTAATTTACGAATACGTAATCAGTTTTTGCGTAATGTTTTTTATTCGAAAGTTATGAGGTACGGAAACCTCAGTAATAATTAATGAACACATGTATATTTTTAAAAAATAATTTTTTTGGACGCAGTTTGGCCTGAAATGAAGATCCACTGCGAAATCTTCGTATTCGTTTAATGGTTTCGGTAAATACGACAAAAAAGTAAAAAATTTCAAAATTTTGAAAATTTTATATATTATTGTTATTTTTTTAAAATAAACTATAATTATATCTTCATTCACATGACTCAGAAAATTTATAAGACATTATTATTACACTTTTCCTTATAGTAAGCGTCTTGGTACTCTTGCCATATTATTAGAAGGATTGAGCCTCCCAAGATGCCCAAGAGCAAATGAGAGTATTCAGGCACTTGCAGAATAGCGATTCCATGGAAAAAGAAATAAAATGTGAGACAGCACCACTTAATTGGAATATTCTCCTTGTCGTCTTCTTATAATTTTAACGAAAATGAATTTTCTGTCTCGATATTCGTTTAAGGATGGTTTCAATTCATATGCACTTCTTGTTGTTGTTACTTATGACACTTGCCCAAAGACAAGCCCTCCCGCTGATACAGCAGGTGATTTAAGCAGGAAGGAACATCTCCTGTTTTTGAAGTAACGCCAGCTTGGGCCAAGAGTACGACTTAGTTATACACTCATCACATTTTCTTGTACAACCCCTTTTTACAGAGGGCACAGTCACACATCTCACAGATAGCACACAGAAGAATAACCATGCCCGAACCAGGACTCGAACGTGGGACTCCCAGAACAAGAGGAAGACCTGCTACCTCTTTGCCAGAAAGCCAGCTCACATGCGCTTAAAAATACTATGCAGTAGTTCTTGAACCCACTTACATTCTTGGAGGAAGAAAGGGTAAATATAACACAAATCAGCGTGATAATTAATTACATTTTTGCCTTTCTTTCTACTATGAAGTTTAAGTAATAGTTGTTCATAGAATCATGACGCTATGTCGTTGATAAGTAGATTTGCAGTAGATTTGAAGAAGCATTATAGGGGAAAATCGATACATTTGGGACACAGAATTCACAGTAACAGGGAGATCAATCTTAAGAGTAAAATATTCTTCGTAATGAAATTTTATGATCTTTTTTCGCCAGAGATAAGAGATTTGTTGCACATGCATCGATATACGAGTTCCCGATGCTGTTATATATAAATGGCTTGTTACCATGCACACCATCCTTTTAAAAGACAGAAAAAATTGTATTTAAAAATTGCCAATTGTATGACATCAAATTATAAGATTTGAAAACTGATCTAGGAAAAACTCGCCGCATCCTTTTAAGAAAACAAGATGCTTTTAAATCGAAAGCAATATTACAATTACAAGCAGAGAATTAATATTACAATGCGATTAATTGATGAATCAGTCTACGAAATGAATGGATGGTTAAAAAGTAATTTCAATTTACCAGTGTCATGTGCATATAAAGTTTTGATGCATTTCAAACTAAATATTATATTATCACTATTATAACAATTCAGGATATGCTTCAAAGACTCCGGATCTTTGGAATATATAGCAGCGAGTTAAAAAAAAAATCAGATTTTCATCCTAAAACATGCAAGCTTGGCAAATTATATTGAAAAGCCGAATTCTATTGCACTAATTCCATAGGTCTGCTATCTTTCAATCTGCTTTCCTCTCCAATAAAACATATCAATAGTTGTTACCTTTTTGTTTATGTCTATTTTATGATACATATTATAATTGAAATGTCTTCCTGTAATGAAAATACGCTTTTGAGTAGCTGGGAATGCAGGCAAAACATCATTATCTTTTTGTAAAAATGTAAATTAAAAGCTTTTCTTAAGTTGGACACTTTTGCCGTCCTCTCCTGTTTGCGAAAATTGGTTTTTCCTCAATTTCCCCCCCCCCATTCGAACAAAAATAAAAACTGAAGCATTTGCAAAGTGTTTTAAACGTTTGAAAGTTTTAAAATGTAGAACACTTGAAGTGCGTTACGCCCCGCTCTGTAAAAAATTTCTTGAGCGCAGTAGACGCTTTACGGACGACTAAGAGTTTAAACACATATCTTGCTTATTCTAAAACTCTTAGAATTAATGTAATAAAAAAATATTTGAAAAGTTGAAATGTACAAATAAAGCACGGTATTTTAGCTGAAATCTAAGAATTATAATTTGAACTTCAGATGATTTCATGTTTTGCTTGAACCAGATTTAAATTCTCTGATATAGCAAGATAATGTGGTTTGAGGATAATTTTTTCAGAGGTTCATTTATTTTGAAATGTGTACAATCAGAATAAGGAATTACATGTATAGGGTTTTCACAATATTTTATATTCGTTCATGCACCACACTATTAAATTAAAAGATGTGATGAAAAAAGACGATATAGTTTTAATTGTACCTTTCCCAAAGGACAACATGTATTATCCGTTATTCCATTAAAAGTTTTAAATACTCGCTACGTTTTAAAAAAAATTATTACTTTGATTGTTAGGCATGCCATTGCAAACCAAAATTTTGTTTAAAATGTAGATATTATGTACTGCACTGCATATGTAATAAAGTAAAGATATGAAATAAGTGTCCTTGTCAAAAAGCAGGACTTGTTGAAAGCGTTAGAACGTTTTTTTTTTTTTAAAAAGACTATTAGTACAAGACATTTCTCGATATTCTGAATATCATACAACATCGTGAAAATATTAAAAATAACATTTAACATTTTAACATTTTGTGTAAATAGGTGTATTTGAATTCTAGTCGGAAATGTTGTTACGAGGTATGTTTTAGGATTAATTCACCACTCTTTATATTCTTTTAATTTTTCTTAATTACTGCTAAAGTAAACAGTAGTGCATAGCATAAAGAAAATCACGAGGCGCATGCATGTATTTTCAATAATTTAAATATATTTTGTAACAAATCTCTTCATTGTTTCAAGTATTTAAAAAAATTTATCAAAGGAAAGTTTGCTCGAAATAACTTTTTTATCAATGAAAAAAAAATTAACGTTTGAAATTCCAGATAGTGAAAAGATAATTTTGAAATATGCTTCCAAGTTATTAAAAATGTTTAAGTACATTATTTTTTGAAAGACATTTTAAAATTTCGAAAAAAATTTCTTAGTGGCTATCTTTATCAGGAAGTTATTGATAAAGAAATTAATTGTTTGGCAATATGTTCAGAATTTTCGAAAATCTAAAATTCCTAAAAGATAGAATACATTTAAAAATGTAGAAAAGTAATATTTTCACTTTTGCTCTGAACAAATGCATTTCTCCCGATTTCATTCGTTTCAAGACATCAATAAGATTTTTGCTATAGTAGGAAAGTTCTTCATTGAAATATTTATAATCAAATATCATCAAATAATAAAGGTGCATTACATAAGATTGGCCGTACCAAAATATTTACAATCAGATATCATCAAATAATAAAGTTACATTACATAAGATTGACCATTCGATTATGTAAAATCCCCCGAGAAGGAATCTGTTTATTAAATATCAGTTTCCAAACAAATAATTCTCTGCTAGGTTTTTAATTATTATTTTTTTATGAAAGCAAATTAACAACTGTCCAGATTTTTTTCCGTTCATGATATTGCTTTTAAAATTTTGAATACAGCCACAGCTAAAATGTATTTATTCTTAACTGTAAATCTTTTCTCGTAGAAGCAGAAAGAATTAAATTATTTCATCTCTTGATGACTTCTTTATATGTCCTAATGATTTAAATGCAACTAAAGAGTGAAGGTCAACTTACATCATCATCATGCGACAAATGCTCTTATTAGATGTGTAATTCCGTTTAATACTTCCCTAGATCCTACAAGAAAAAAATTTAGCGGGAAAGAATTTTGTTTCTAAAAAATGATTTTCTGAATTTATCTATACAATAATGTCGCAAAAATATCAACAATCCAGACCTGCTCAAAAAGTTATCCATTTTCTTCTATCTTTCAGAATTTAGATACGCAATGAATCTTAATAGTTGCACTACAAAGGAGATTTCAAACTACGTGAAAATGCTCACAATACCTCATCTTCGATTTCGAACAGAGAGAATGTCAAGGAAATCACTGAGATATTAATCCGAATTACATCTGTATAGCCACAGAATGTTTATTAAGATGTCTGCAAAAATAATAACATTCCGAAAAAACAACAACCCCGCTTTGGAAATAGAAACTGAAAAATTGTAAATAATAATTTTCTTTGATTCTATCACTCAAGGTAAAACATCTGTTGTTAACGGAAATGAGCAATAACTTTGCTTACTTCAGATAATTATGTAAATGAATACAAAATTATCACATTAATGTACAAAAATAAAAAGAAAAAGAAAATAACATAGTAAATTTTGATTCCTGAACGCATCATACTTATTAAATTAAAAGCTTTGAGATTAGGTACAGGATAATTTTTAAAAAATCTAATACAATATTATACTACTGAACACTAAAAGTTTCATAGTAAAAAAAAATAGCTCGTGATAGAGATATCAGGAAAAAAGTATTCTGTTGTTATGTCAGGAGGGACCATGATCCTTGAGAAAGTTTCCAAGACTGTATGTTCAAAAATAAACTACATTGACTTAATGAATGTACAGTGTTACAAATTATTATTACCTTCTTCATAGAATCAAAAGCTTAAACACTGTAGTACTGAGTTTTAACACTGTTATCTACATAAAATAAAATAATAAATTTATTAAGATATCAATAAATATGTTTTGTCACTCTGGGTGCTAAATAAACACATTTTTTTCAAATCAATCAATCAAAATTGATAAAAATTGTAAATAAACAAGCATGAATTTTAAAGATGTTGAAAGCAGTTTAAAGTGACTAAGAAAATTAAATTATAGCAAATTATAAATATAATTTATATAAAAATTAAAAAAATTTAGCTCTCGAATAAAATTAAGAAAATTAATTAGCTTACGCATTTAGACATTTAAAACTTACGCTTATTTAAAGTTAGAATTTTTAGGAGTTTCAAAAATGAGTGAAAAATTCCAGTAAGTTAAATTTCAATAAATTTTTTAAAGCATCCGCTAATAAAACCTAAGAACATGGCGTAAATTAAAGCCAATTATTTTGAACAAATAATGAAATTAACATATACAAAAAAAAAAGAATCTACAAACCAATAAAAATCTGCAAATTATTTTACAAATTAAATGAGTGAAATTTTCAAAAGCAAAACTATTGTGATTTTTTATGGTATCGTTTTCAATAAATATTAATGTTCAAGAACTCAGACTGTTGTGAGTTTATTTGAATTATAGAAGCGTAATTTTAATCCCAGAGTTTTATTGCTTTTTTCAGAGATTACCTTTTTTCTGTTACGGAGTTGTTTTTATAGAATAAATGTTGTTTCCTCTAAAGTGTCATAAAAAGTCATATCCTGCATCAAATATTAGAAAATGTTTATCATTTAATAGAAGTTAAAAATATAGAAATTTATCACTTTTAACGTTGGTTATTTGGATTTTACCCTGCAATTTTACTTTATACTTATTAAATCATGTTTTATACAGCATGCTATGTATTTTAGCTTACACTTTATTGATAAAAGGGTGTATATACATTTTAAGTTTTTAAATCAAAGATGATAATATTTCAGTTGTTAAATATATGTTTATTGAAAGATTTATTTCTGTATAATAATTATTTATGATAAAAAATTAATTTACTTGTAAGAGTAGTGTTAACATATGGATTGTCAGAAATAATTCATAAATAATAAGATAACTTGTAGTTGATTGTCTTACTCCATTTATATATTCCAGGATTCTATTTATGCAAAAAAAAAAAAAAAGACTGAATTAAATTGTTTTTTGAAATTTAATGTCTGTAATTTGTTTTAACTGTCAATTTGTTAAAATAATTCTTATCTCATAAAGCACCAGTCATTGAACTGCTAAAAACTTAATTGCTAATAAATATGAACTGTTAATAAACATTTATACAGTTACTGCATATTTAGGCAATAATTTATTACTCAGTGTTGATTGTGAACTCATTAAAAAAATATGTTTGTTAACAATCCTAAAAAAAAGTTTTAAAAGTCATTTTGTCTTTATGAAGATTTTAAAAAAATAACTATGATAATTTATTGTTTTATTATATTTTCAAATAAATTTAATTATTTCACAATATTCTATGTAATGAATGTTGCTTATGGATTTTCAATTTTAGCTTGGCTTCAAAGCTATTCCAAGCTACTATGAATTCTAAGAAACCTCATCTTATGTCCAAAATCCTGTGCTTTGCTGAAGCAATTCCTAAAGAAAAATCATCTATATCATCTTGCATAAGTTTAAAGGTAAAGTATAAATAATAGAATAAGCTCTTAGTTGAGTAAAAATTTCTTAAATTCTTTTATTGTAAGAATCATTTATGTAGGTCCAGTGACAAGAATAAGTAGCATTTAAGGCTTAACAAGGATTTATTGTCTTTGATTTCTCACATGGGCTATGGCATTTTTTTTTCATTATTATCTTATTTGATTTTGTAAAGAACACTTTCCCATGGTCTGGCTACTGGGAAATGTATATCCCTGTGCTTCCTTCTTACTATACTAATTGCATGAAACTAGTTATATATAAACATCTTTGTGAATGTTAGGATTCAAAGGGGCATTGAGTAGATCGGAGTATGCAACATTTAAGCAATTTTTTCTTTCCCAATTCATAAATACTTGCTTACACGAATTTGTTTTGCATTTACAATGCTCTCTTCTTTGAAGGGACAAATTCCCTCATATCAATATTTTTTTCTTTTATTAATGCTGTTAACTTTGTAAAGCCGATAAAGAGAATGTATAACTGCATGTTGCTTGTAATGATACTCAGGTTAAAAGATTGGAACCTTTTTGTTATGTCCTTCAAAGATTTTTCTCCCATAAGTTGAAAAATTTAAATCTAAAATAAAAATTTGATAATATGATCAAAGTTAGCAAATTTTCTAATGTGATTTAGTACATTCACGTTTTATTTTTTAATAAAAGGCATTTAAATGTATATATAGTTTGAGAACTGATATATTTGTTTTCAATGTATTATTTTAATTTAATAATTAATTTTTGGTATGATATTCCACTTAAGACATTTTTAAAATCCCCTTTTCACCAATATTGTATTTTTTAAAATAATTTATTTCCACTATACGATTTATTATATTTTGTGATAAATTATATAGTTTTCTTGCTATTAAAGATAATACTCCCATAAAAAATGTTTATATCATTTTCTTAATAACATAAAAATAATTAAAACAGTGGCATTTAAAGAGCACAATAATGGTATTTTATTACCTTCTCATTAACTTAGTAGGTGTAAATAATACTCAGAGCATATTATTTTTTTAGTCCATTATCATTTTTAATTTTAAAAAGTAATATAATTGCATTCATTTTTTATTGTTATGTTGTCCCCTCTCCATGACTATACCAAAGACATATGCCATCATTACCTTCCACATCTTGCAGTATTGTTAAATAACTATTGATATCAGTTTATGAGAGGTGAAAATTAATTCTTTTGAGAGTTATAAAATATCAATGAATATAAACGGATTATTAGAAGCAAGAAAATTTACTTTTTGTTTAAAGTTTTATATTTTAACTAGGTTGTTCTTACATTTTATTATATATTCTAACGAGAATTAATTTAGTAAAAGACTACAGTTATTTTAATTTATATGAGAAAAGTCGTTTTCTGGTAAATATTCTTTGCTTCATCTAAAACTAATAATCTGTTCATCTGTTGTTTATTGATATATGTATGCATTACATTTTGTTATAATTCAGATTTTAAGATAGTTTTTAGTTGGTGTTGATATTTAGAAATGTGTTGATTCATGTTTCAGCTATGAAATTTAAAAAGTATGCAGATCATATTTTAAAGCATGATTTTTATTATTAAAATCATCATAATATTCTATTTTATTTAGCTGATGCTTAGTAAAGGTTTGGTCAAGCATGTTAGTCCAGGAATTTTTATTCTCATGCCTCTAGCAGTAAGATCTATCACAAAGTTGTGCAATATTGTTGATGTAATGATGCATAAAATCAATGGACAGAAAGTAACATTTCCTACTCTTATTCCAGAGCCTTTGATGAGAACTTCTGGTATGTATGTCCTATTCCTTACTTGTTTTTATATATATCCATTAAATTACATCTTTTTTAATATGCTATCAAATTTTTCATTGAAATTTAAAAATTATGAAGTTATAAGCAACAGATTTAACATTCAACAATAATGGAGGAGAAAAAATACTATATAATTACTTTTTTTGTGGATTTCCAAAAGTATTTTAAAAAAGTATAATAAATAATGTTTTAAATTTTTATTTTATAAAATTTTAAAACTATGCTCTCAAGTTTAATTGTTTTATGCGATTTAAAAGAAAATTATACTAACTATCCTGTATTAAATTGCCAATGTTGCTTCTGAAATTACAAGATCTTATAAATATATGTATCTGTGTGTGATAAATCTTCTGTTAAGAGAGCAAGTGATGAATTAATTTTAAGTGACACCATTTAAGCTTTGTGGTTAAGCAACCCCCTCATATTTTAGCAGCTTTTAATAGTTCTTTGTTTCATGTATCCAACCATCTATATGTTCATTTCAATATTGGAATGAACACCTGACAATGCAAGGTAGAAATCAGATTTAAAAAAGTGTGAAAATTCTTTCATTGTCTATATAGCTTCTTAGAAAGGCAATTTTTGTTAAATCTAGCTCTGCCTAAACTAGTATTTATTGTAGTCTTGTGGTTTTCATTTGATATTGACACATAATGTTGGACTGTTACAGTTACAAAATTAGGCATAAAAAATGGGTGGGAAAGCCAGATGTTTATGCAACTCAAAAATGAGGAAAATCTAATTACAAATCTAATCCAATATTTAAATGCATTTTCCATGCTATTTTAACGTACAGGATCTGTATAAAAAAGAAATAATTATAAAGTAGACCCAAAGAAAAATATGTTTTTTTTAACCATTCTTTTTTAGTTATAAAATTCAAACATTATCTCAACATTAAATTGTTCTGAGAATGGAAATGAGAAGAAATATGATGAGAAATAATTTCTGTAACAAAGCTAAATAAAAGTTAATGAGAAACAATAAAAAAATCATACACTTGTGGAGATAAAAGATTTCTGATGACGTTGACCAGTATAAGAGAACATAAGATTTTATGTAATGATGAGTAGAGTGCCAAATGGATATTAATCACAGGATTAGTGAAATCAGTTTAAGAGGCTATGAGATAGACATTCATTAAAGGTTTTTAAGGAATTCTTTTTTGTATTTTATGGCATAACTTACTTTGATAATTAAAGTAAAAGGAAAAAAAAAATCTTTGATTATTTAAGTTAAAAAACAAACAAACATAATTTAAAAAGTCTGGGCAGAACTTTAAAAAAACCCTACTTTTTTTATTGTTAAATTTTTAGTTGATTCTACATGTAAATCATTAAAATTGTTTCCTATTTCAATATTTTGTATTTTTATTTGTTAAAAGATTGATTTGTGACTATTTTATATTACTTTGTAGGGACTAGAAGTACTGATTGACTAATTGTTATTATATTTTTGTAATTTATATGAGATTGCAGTTTTATATTAATTGATATATTATTCTAGTTGATATATTATACTATTGATATCTTAAACTGATTATTTTTGCCATTATTAGAACTATATGAATGCTATGAAAAAGAAAATTTATAGAACGAACTTATTTTAATTCAATTATTGTATTTAAATCTTTTAGCTATGATAAGAAAAAGAAAAATTGGATAGTTTTTATAAAATTTAGCACGTGACACTTAATAAAATAAATTTAAAATAACAGAATTTTTTAAGAGTAATATTAAATGCTCTTAAAATATTGATAATAATAATTAGAAAAATTTAATAAATATTTGGATCTTATAATATCTAGAAGATTTTTTAAAATAAATTATTTGCTAGTGTGTAATTTATCCAATAGTTATTCTTTCAACACATGAGCTTTTTATACAAGTGAAGATAGTATCATTTTTGCTGGTGTTGTTAAGTATTAGAAGTTACAATTTTTTCTCAGGATCTGTTCTCTGACTTAGGGAACCTCAAAAAAGTTTCTTAAATATTAACTTTTATAGTATATATATATATATATATATATATATATATATATATATATATATATATATATATATATATATATATATTTATAGGAAATTCATTTCTTCACAATTTAACTAATGGTAGTTTAATCTTTTATATTTAATTCGATTATTCATATTAAATGCTACTTGTTATAAATAAAATGGCTAAAATTTTACATCTGAAAAAAGTATAATAGCTTTGCATGAAATGTAATTTCAGTCATTTACAGTTATAATTATACTATGAAATTTTAACTAGCTAGTACTATTACCTTTTTTGTGGGGGGAGAGGCAGCTTATCTAAAAAGCTATAGAAATTGATTTTTAGTAGTTTATTGTTTCTCTATGTATATGTCTTAATTATTTCTAATCAATGATTTCAACTTTTTTAAAAAAATTCTGTAGGTAGATGGGAAGGAAATGACAATTTATTCAAATTTACAGACAGGCATTTGTCATCTTTTTGCCTTGGAGCTGTAAGTTCTTTTCTTCCTGTCTCATATAAGTCTGAAAAATAGATAAATTAATTATAATTAGTGGTTTGACTATTTGATATACTCCTAAGATGTTACTTTAAAGATTGCTTAATTTTTTTTAATGTTTGATTTTGAAAAGTTAAAAACTATTTCATTTTTTGAAATAATAATAATTATTATTATTTAGAAATTAAAGTGTATGTTTTTTTTAAAAAAGTTGAATGCAGAAAATTTTTGAGTATTGTTACGTTTTTAGCGTAGCGGGTTCAGATTGAATGGACTTTATTTGAGGACAGCACAAACAAATTTATTTACAACTATTTACAGGTATATACAGGATGACTTGAAAAAGTAAAACTTCAGATAACACAATCCAGCAATAATCAGTCACTTACAGCGTAAATGCAAGTTTTACGCACAATAAACACGGTTTGCAAAACAGCTATAGTATAGCACAGCAACAGTCAATCACAGCGAGCTCAATAACACAGCGTTAACAGCAACGCAAACACAACTCACTAATAACAAGCGAAAAGCTACAAGTAAGCGAAACGCTTCTCTTCTCCAAAGAGAGATCCACTCAGCGAATTCACTCACTGACTCCTTTTACGGCAACCCTTTCCTTATATAGCCGAATCCGCATCGCGAGAAGAAACGCGACGCAGCCAGACTTGTCTCGGGTTACCAGAATATTCCTCCCGCCAAGTCAACTCGGCTGGCGCGAAGCACCTTGTGAAGCGCCGCTAACATTTCCACCTGCGGCGCGCTTTTCGTCCGCTTGTAACAATATTTAATGTGCTCCAAAACTTTCAGACACCAATAGTAATGAGGTAAAGTATCTGATTTTAGATTGAAAGGTCCATAGTTTAAATTTGAGGCTAAAATTTCTATTTATTTCTTGTTTTTAATTGAAAGTTCTTATTTTGCTAGTCAATTTTAAATAATTAATTACTTCATAAAATTAGGTAATTGTTTTTACATGATACATTTTTTTTTATTTCAATCATATTATAAATTGATTTTTTTTTCAGACTCATGAAGAAGTTGCTACATATCTTATGTCACTTGCTCGTCTTTCATATAAAAGTCTACCATTACGTCTATATCAGGTATCATGAAATTATATTATTATTAAATTATAGCATTGCTTGCAAGATGCCTCCACCATATTTGCTCAGTTTTTACGTACTTGAAAATTTTCTAAATGTGCTTTATTAAGTTGAAAATAATTGAAGTCATTTCTATAGTTATTTTGTGACTAAGGTAAAAAGGAATGTACTTTTCTTGATTGATATCAAATTATCTAAAAATCATAAGGCTTATTATTTTAATTTTTTATTTTCTCCAAACCTATACAACACTTATTATGAATAATTTGGTATTCATTTAATATACTACTCATACATTTATAAAATTCTGCAAAAAACAAAGAAACAAAACAATAACCAGTAATTATAATTTATTTTAGTTTGATTAAATAATTCTGGCCTCTTTTATCATGTAAATGAACCAGTTTAATATTTTAGTTTGGATACTTTGCATTAATTTACTAAATTTTCTTAATCTTTGGAGTCCAAAGAAATAATTATTTAAATATTTTTTAATACACTCCTGATTTTTTTTAATGAACTGAAAAGCATGAAATAATTTCTTCTAGTCCCATAAAATTTTTCAGCCTTATATACATTTTGAAAATTTGTGATTGTGAATTTTAAAATTTGCAATTTTAAATGTTCTGAACAATCTATTTGAGGACAGAATAAATGATTTTTTACTTTTTAGTCCATTTAAAAAATCTACAATATTAATTGTTTTTATTTAAATAATTATTTTCTGAGTCTTGTATGTTGAAATTTTGCAATCAATTTCAAACCACTTTCCCAATGAATTAATGATTTATCATTTCGCTTTTTGTAGGTGATGACGGTTTTTAATTGATTGCAAAATTTGTACTGGCCAACCAAATAAACTCAGACTTAAAAGTGAGTTAATATTGTAATATTATGAAAAGTTAGCAAAAGTCATTGTAGCATTTACACTGAGCAAACAAACAGATAGAGAAGGAAGCCAGTTCTTAAAAATATATTAAAATGAACATTCTATATACCTATGAATCAGTTAATTTTTTCTTAATATCTGTTTAATAAAAATCGAAAAAAAAATAAATATTTTCTATCCTATAACAAGAAATAGACAGCAGAGTCAATTAAAAATAATACATCAATTTTTAACAAAATTGTGTTAAAGTTTTATTTTTAAACATTGATCCAAAATTGTGATGCATAATATGCCAGGAATAGACTGATTTTAATAAGTCAGGTTTACATTTGAAGGAGAAAAAAGAAAATTCAGCATAGCAGTTAGGTCTATTTCTTATAGAATAATCATTGTAACTAAATATATTATATTTCTTATATAAAACAATATATAATTAAATCATATTTTTAGATGGAATCTTTCTTATTGCAGTGGTTTTTCATGACACAATTCAAAAAGTTTTTCTTTGAGATCTTCTCGGATTTTAGTCCTTAGAAACCTTAGCCATTTTTCAAAAAAAAAAAAAAAAAAAAAAAAAAAAAAACATATACCCTATTTTGTTCTTTTTATCTTGTGAAAACAATAATTAAATCATCTATTATTATTGGTGGAATCAGCCTATATGCTTCAAGATGAATAAACTTTTTGCCAAACAGGCATTGAGCATCTAAAGCCACATTTCAGTTAATGTAATGTTTCTCCTTATATTTTAATAATTTACTATTTTGAAACTCATTTTCTTGTTTACTTTTTTTAGTAATAAGAATGATTTTTTATTTATAAAAAGCAAATTATTTTTTTTACATCTAAAAAATAAATTTTTGACTATTTCCACGAGTAATTACAAGAATTAGTTAGTTGCTGTTCATTCAGCGTTCACATAAAAACATAAGATTTCTTCTCCTTTATAATTAGTTATGCACCTTTTAATCATATCAATTTATGCTCTCTCTTTGCTTTTGAAATTTGAAATAACTACCTTAATTTTTCTATTTTTAATTTTAATATAATTCTAAGTTGAAATTTAATTTATTTTTATTACATTTTTATTAAATATCGAAAATGTTATCACATAATTCTTTTTTAGTTAATAAAGTTTACAAATGCATAAGGCATATAATTAAATTTGGTAGTTTCTTTATTTAAAAGAACTACTTTTTAATCAATGTCATTTTGTTATCTAACAAAAATACATAAATAAATAAACGAAAATATTAAGATAATAAAAATATATTTACATAGATTTTATAAATTTTTATCATGCTGTAGATTTCTGATTTGTGTTCTAAAACGTTTTAAATTTGTAGATAACTTCCAAATTCAGAGATGAAATGAATCCAAAGTTAGGCCTCTTACGAGGAAAAGAATTTCTCATGAAAGGTAAAATTCCTTTAAATTTTATTCATAGTTTCTTTTATTGTAGCATTTAAAATTCACATGTAACATGAAAGTATATTTTCAACAGACATCTTACTTTATTTTTTCAATAAAAACTTATGAAAAGAAATTATTTTCTGTTCACCCATGTACATAGTTGGGTAGTTGGGGACTAAGTTGTAATGGATTAAGTAAATTTATTTAAGTACATTGACTATACATTGAAATGATTGATTCATAAATTGAGGCACGGTCAAGATGTAACATTTGGCTTTGTGATGACCATTGAAATGAATGAATGAAACACAATTTTCATGATAAATTAAAAAGTTAAATTTAAAAACATTTTATTTATTAAATTTACTTTTTGCCTAATTTATATTGATAATTACACATTTGACTCTATAACTTTTAATTGAGATCTAAATGTTAATAAATTTTACTATATATTAGATGTAATTATTGTAACTTATTTTTTTAAATATAATCATTTTTCAGTAAAAATTATTATTATTATTTTAATTATTTTTCTTATGATTGTAATTATTAGTGACTTAATGAACTTAATAATAACTAGTCAACCTATCTCTTTTCTAGATATGTATACTTTTGATTCTAGTGAAGAAAGTTCTAAGTTAACATATGAAGCAGTATGCAATACATATGTTGAATTTTTCCAAATGCTGGGTCTTGATGCAGTGAAAGGTACTTTTTAGAATAAATAATTGCTATGATTGCTCTGTATTTTTAATATTACATTTAATTTAAATAAATCAGTATTCTCTTTCTTTTAAAATTCTGGAAATTTTGTGTAAGAGAGTAACAATTAATCACATTTGCTTTCATTCTCAAAATCAGCTGTCAAATGTTTTGTGATTAATACATTATTCCAATAGTCTAAAGATAATTTATTCCATTCTACAATTTCGGTTCTATCAAATATTAAATCTCATTTATACTATATTTATACTAATTTAAAAAAGTCTGTTTTAATGAAAAATACTATATTAGTTTTGATTAACTTTTTAATGAAATACATTTTTATAAAATGAAATGAAGAAAAATACCTGACGAAATGTAGAAATATATCTGATAAAGCATTTATTTTCATGACAGACATTTGTATTAATTTATTTGAACCTTTGTTTTAAATATGCTTGTATTGGAATTTTCAAATACTGTTATCTCTTTTCCCCACTTTTTAATAATAGGATGATAACTTTCTTATTTTCTGACATTTTCTTTTAGCAATTTCTAGTTTTATGTAAATATTTGTATGATAAAAACTTTAACTTTCATAATTACCAAAACATTCTAATATTCAATTAAATGTATAATTTTCTGTTTGTAAAAAACAATATATGAATAGATTGAAATATTTTGTAAAATAAAATATGCCAATGATAATATTGCTGGAATAATGAAAATAATTTAGATTTTATTCAAGAGAATTAGCTTCTTATTTTTTAAAAAAATATTTTAATATTGAACAGGGATAAATAATCATAAAAAATATTGCTTAAGACCAATGAGTTATGCTAAAATATATATAATTGTCAAATGACTTTTCCTAAACTTTAACTCTTCAATTTTAGCTTATTCATTATTGATAATTTTTTTTATAAAAAATACATTATAGTGTAGCTATCATAATAATTCTTGAAAGAAATTATTTATTTTGTGGCGGACTTCTATTGGGATCTGAATTTACCTATTTGTTAGGTAATATACTTGAAAGAGAGATAGATGGCATAAGTAATAATGGACACAAATAGAAATTGCTTTTGTATTACCTATTCTGACAGGAAATAATAATTGTGTTTTTCATTTGGAAGAAGTGTAAGATTATGTTATAAATACACTACTAGTTATTAAAATTTTATTCTCTCATGTAGATTAAAAAAATAACTCCAACATTTATTACATTTAGGTAACTCCATATCTTTACTATGAAATATAACCAATTTAAAAGTGTATGTTAGAGAATATTTTAAGCAACATTTTTCTTGTTAAAGGATTGTGCAAAAGTAAAATGCAGAATGTCATAAGAAAATAATTTCTATTAGATATTTATATAAAATGGTCATTAAAAAGTTAAGGAAATATTCTATAATGTAAATAGTGTGTGTTTTTGAAAAAGGAATTAAAGAACTATATAAATAGTTTCGTGTGATTTGTTTCATCAGTTTCTTGGAAAGCATAAAAGTGATGCTTGTTGGAAAAATATAATAATGATGATAACATGGCTTTTAATACCACAATGTGTCCAGCCTATTATTAAGAACCTAATTACATTATAATGTACAGGTATTTGCTATTATAAAAAAAGAGACCTCCATTGATTTCTATCAGTGAAAATTGAAAAGAAACGAAATCTATAATAAGTATAATTCATCAAGGTAAGTAATTTTTCATTTGAAAGCATTTACATGTAAAATTTTATAATGTTTATCATTATTAACTATCATTATTTATTTTCATTGAAGGATTTTCATTTTGTGAGAATAAATTATCACACTAATTCATTTATTCTATGTTTTTTATTCTTTGTCATTTAGCTATCTCATTCTATATTTTATTACATTTCTTGCTTTGCTATTTTAGCTAAAGGCTCCAGTGGTGATATTGGTGGTAAAAGTTCACATGAATTTCATTTAATTTCTGATATTGGAGAAGATGAAATATTTTACTGCCCAAAGTAAGATTAAAAAATGTTTTCTATTATTAAATTAGAAATGAGTTGTGCATGACAATGCACCATTTGATATTGGTATTATAAAATATATCTGATAAAATTGAGAATAAGAGTCTGTTCTGTTAGAAATAAATATTTTCAATGCTTATTGAAAATTATTAATAATTTCCAAAATATTTTTTAATTGAAAATTATTTAGAGAAAATGAAAATGTATCAAAATTTAATACACTTGGCTTAAGGCAAAATTATTTGTTTTTATCTTTTATTCAAATAATCTACTTGGAGTTTGAATATGGAATATATATATAATTTACTATTTGTTCTTGTTTATGACATTGTTACTAGATAAGCCAGGTAATGGGAAAAATTAGGTGGAAATTATATGGAAGAAAATAAGCAGTATATTAGTAAATATTAAAAATCAGCAAATTTATTTCATTTTTGAGCCTTCATAATACATGACTTACATGACGAATAAATAAATAACTACCAGTTCTAAAATATAACTTAACAAATATTTTAGAACTGCAGGTAAAAGATGGCTCTTGAGGAAATAAACTTTAAATGTATGACCTA
>JAOUZG010011965.1:264133-285766 GCA_026289955.1 Argiope argentata | reverse complement strand
AATTTTTATTTGATCATCTTGCAGTAGCATTGCTATTTCTTTGCACCCTTTTTAAAAATTCAGATTTCAGAAAATAAAATAATTTACCAAATTCATAATTTCACATAAAGATAGAATTACTCATTATTTTACATGTAAATTTTGATTGTTGAAAAGAGTTAAAAATTTTAAAATGTACTAGAATTTTTTTCTTCATATTTATGAGTTATCTATTTTTATATTTTTATTATATCATTTTCAAATTCAGAAGAGTAAAACTTAATTAATTCTTTACACAAAGAGTAAAACTTAATTAATTCTTTATGTGTATTCCTTGCATTATTTTCTTAAAAAGATTTTTTTAACTTCTGTTATTTTAAAGCCTTAATTATACAAATGATTTTATTCATTTTTACATAGGGATAAAAGCATTGATTATCATTCTGTTTCATATTTACAATGTTATAAGAAATCATTTTATTTTTAAATATGCCGATGAATAAATTTTATTGTGGACTGATTTTTTCTATAAGTACATTAATTAAATAAAAATTGAAATTTTCAATTTCATATAAATGAATATTAAGCAAAATAAATTGTTTATTGCGTATATAATAATGGTCTTAACTAGTATTTCTATTTCTTTCAAATATATATTTTTATCTAAAGTTTTTACATTATATTCATTTCATGTCTTCTTTTTCAGTTGTAAAACAGGCATAAATAAAGAATTGCATGGTGAGTAAATGTTTCTTTTATTAATTCAGAATTCTTCAATATATTCAGTGTTGTAGTAATATTTCCTTTGCGTGAATTTCTAAATAAAACAAAAATATGACTATTATTGTATTTTATTGTATGACTATTGCATTGTTTATCTTATTACAGAATTTTTTTTATAATACTGAAATTAATTTGTATTTCAATTATTAAAACTATAATCTATTATTCAGAATTGCCCAAATAAATGGACAACCTATCTATATGTATCTCAACACTATTAATTATTATACTAGGTAGCCATATAAAATTATGATTATATTCTCTAAAGCAAGAACATTCAGATTTAATTATTTAGTTTTACTATATCACTTCACTATTATTTTTTTATATTTAATTAGTATATTGTTTAAAACTGTATTCTATTCAGGTATAAGAATCATTTAAAATGTTTTAATCTAAGCTCATACTTTTTAAATAAGTCGGAAACTCCACAGCACTTTAGAACTTTTTCATTACACTTATCAACATTCCTTTTACAGGAATTAAATATATTTCTGAACTGCAAAAAGTGTTTCTTTTTAGATGGCAAAGATGTTCTTTGTGAATCTTGTAATATTCCTGCAAAAAAGAGTAATGCAATTGAAGTAGGTATTCTTTTCCTTTTAAATTATTTTATACTATTTTAAGAGTTGATTTTTCTCTTTAATTTCATATTATTCTTTCTTATTATTACCTTTCTTATTATTTTTTATATATGGCCTATATTTTTATTTTATTATATGTATAACAGAATGTGAAAGTGAATTATCTCGTATATGTATTTTTATTATTTGGTTTTAGAATAATTAAAATGTTTCAAAAATGGAAAAAAAATCATAATGGTTCTAAAAAATTGGGGTATATTTCTATTCTTTAATTCAGGTTGTTTATAGAATTATGTCTTTCCAAAAATACATCTTGAGCCTTATTAAAGTTATTTTATCATAACAAAATATGTATTTACTAAATTTTTATTAAGAATAAACATGTCAAAATGTTTTTTAAAGGTTAGTAAATTTATTATTCAACATACATTTCTATCACTATAACTTTATTAGCTGTAAGAATTGCTTAAGATTGAATGAAGAAAACTAAATAATAAAAATATATTAGCTGTTTTCTGAGTTTGTTGTTGAAAATTTTAATTTCAGAAATTAGAAGCTTAGATCTTCCAAATCATTTTGAGATTGTAATCATTATGAATTGTAAAAACAATTCCTGTTAATTTGAAAATGTTCATTGATGTTATTTATTATATTTAAATATGAAGGTTCTTTTTGTTGCTTTACTCACATAATTACAGAATTTTTCTTTTAAGTTAATAATGCTATATATTTATGGTGATATCATTAAAAAAAATTGAATCATGGCAGAATCGAAAGAATTGATTTTTTTTCAATGTTTTGAATGGAATTCTTTCAGGTAGGTCATGCTTTTTTATTAGGAACCACATATTCTAGTCCATTCCAAGCAAAATTTGATTCTGCAGAAAATACTCCAGTGTGAGTAAAATTTCATTATTACTTATAATTGATAACAGTTTTATACAAGATTTTATTTATTACTAGCTTTTATCTGCAACTTCGTACGCATTGAAAATCACACAACTAATCTAAAAACAATTTATTTACAGTGCGTACCTGAAATAAAGCAAAACAGCAAATCAAATTCGTATTTCTTTAAAATCAAGTCAAGTCGATTTTATTTATCGATCGAGATTGAGATAACTATGACAGTATTATACATATACTTTTTAAACTTTTAATTGAAATGAAAACGCTGTTATCTACAATTACAACCAACTGCTCATACGTGAATTTTTTACGACAGTTGGGGTAATGCAAAGCAGTTTAGAAAATTTCCCTTTATTTTGTTTTATTTTAATTCGGAAGTGCTTCAAAATGAATAAGAAATATCGATTAATTAACAATGCTTAGTTTTAAATGCATCAAACTCTAAGAAAATAAACAGAATCGTTTAAAATAATCAGTCGAAATCATGATAAGCCAAACCTCATTGGCTGGAAAGAAAAAAACATTGAAGATTTTTGGCTGGAAAGTAATAAAAGTGTCGTTTTTACTATTTTCCTCGCAATCTTTTCATTTTCTCTTTCCATAAAAACCTTCCTCTTATATTAACGAAGATATTAAAAAAATTACCCGAATTGATTGAGCCATTCTTGAGTTTTGCATTTAACAACACATTTAGTGATTCATTATTATTAATATAGATATTGTATTATTCCTTAAAATTCCTGCCATATTGCAGGTTGTTGACACTCTATTCAGCTTAAATTATATATAATTTTTGATTAAGGCAGGAAAGGGATTATTACTTGCATGAAAATCTCTTAATAATAAAGAAAAATGTTTGTTTTTTTTAAATTCTAGAACTACAAAATTTGGTTCCTACACTTTGCAGGGAATTGGCTTTTCACTCCTTCTGGCAAGACACTCTTCCAATCAAGTTTCAGCAACTATAATTGCTGTTAAAAGATTTTTATTAATATTGTGCATGGTGAAAGACACACTCACATGCATCCACATGCACAAATACATACATATATGTCCAGAATGCCTTAATTTTTTAATATTTATTCAACTTGGTTTTGAATATTTTTTACAGAACTTTTCAGATGGGATGTTATGGTCTAGGTTTAACCAGAATACTTGCTGCATCAGTTGAATATTTGTCAAAGACGGATAGCATTCGTTGGCCATCTCTCTTATCTCCATATTATGTGTCAGTGATTCCACCAAAGGTAATAAATACAATTTATATAATGTCACTTATTCATATTTTAGGGGATTTTAATTTCTTGACTCATTTATTAAAAAAATGTTTTGTTGAAAGAAATTGGTGTCAATTCTTTTTAACTTGACAGTTTTTTTTCTTATGGTATTCTAATAAAATTAAGTGGTGACTAAGATTCATCTCTTAAGTGAAAAGAATGAAATTGATTTCAATTTGTTGGTCTAATTAATTATTTTTAAAACCTGGTAAAATTTTTAAAATAATGAATTTGTACTAAAATTGTATTAGATTTGAATTATCTCTATGTATGCTACTATTCTTTTAAAATTATTAACTTTGGTGGATAAGAAGTTCTTTATATTAATGTCCTTTTTTAATTGCTTAAAATGGTTATTTAAAAAAATTAGATGACTCATATATATATATATATATATATATATATATATATCCATATATATATATATAAATATATATATATATATATATATATATATATATAATTATTTTAGATTCAAAGGATGCACAGTAGCCAAAAGAGTTGTGTTCCAAAAAATTATTTTTCAGTATAAAAGGAAAGAATAATGATTTGCATATGTTGACAATTTACTTTTTCCCTTTATTGGCAATTTTTTCCTTTATTATTTAGCTTCCCTGCTGCATTTTTTAATACTTTAATGAATGAATATTTTATAGTATTTTGTGTAACAGAAGAGACAATCAAAATTTTATTAATTTCAAAGATTATCGTCACTATTTCGAAATATTCATCTTTTTCACAATTTTGAACATTCCAGATTAATATTTATTCTACTCTATCCATTAATTCTATTCTCAATGAAAGGTTTAGTGTTGTGAAAATGCATTCGAGTTTATATTTAATTTTATATATTGTATTTAAGGCATTTTGTTTTCGACTTCGTGGCAAGGAATCTGAAAACATTTTTAAAAAACAAACAAACAAGGTTTTTTTTTGTATATTTATAAGATATGTTGCTTATATTCTTTTGTTAACTTTAACTTTGTGAACGTTTTGTATTTCAATTTACATATCTTTACACTAAATGGAAAGGAAGATTCAATTTATCTTAATTAAAGAGTGAGAATTCTTTTAAAGTTCACTAGACTTTACTTAATTTTGAACTGTGGTGAAATGACGAAGATGATGCTTGAGTTGGTGGCCCTCAAAAAATTTTGACGCTAATGTTGATCGTTGACAAGATTTGAGATAAGCTATGTTCTCAGTTATGGTATGTAATTTTCTATTAATTAGGTGACAATTAGCACCATCCATATGTGATGGAAAGTGGCTTTATACCTTGTGTCTTGAGGTATACAGGGGCTTCAAAAACTATTTGGACATGCATCATGGTGCTAAGTTAAAAGTAAATTTAATTGTCTAAATCTCGTGTTAATTCTAATTCACAGAATCTTCTCCTTTTACTTTTTCTTTATAGAATAAGTGTTACATTCACCCATAAAAGTGTTAATGAAAAATTAGTTTCAAGTAAATTCTTGCGGAATTAAAACACTCCTTCTGCAAGTTCAGAATACTTATCATATTTATTCGCACACTATAGAATGTCCACCATGGTTTTGACAAATAATCTTGATATAGAAATTGAGCTGTTTCCTTGAAATCATGATGCATAAAAATTTGTAAAGAACTCAGTGACTTTGGCCTTAAATTTTATTTGAGTGAAATGCCAAAATCAATCAAAAATGTGAATTAACAAACCCATTTTTTTTCATGTTTTGACCGATTTGTTAGGCAGCATAATTTAATCCAAATTGACTGTATGAAACAAATTACTGATACAGTGTTTAAGGAAAGAACCTATCATTGAAGGTAAAGTACTGTACTTGAATATTGTTTAATACAGTATCATTAATATTAATTATTTATTTTGACATGACAAACTACTGAGATATTTAGAATTGCGAAGCGAACCATTTTTACTGCAAAAACATTTCTTTGAAGAACATTCTTTTTTACGAGAACAGCAGATCAACCCTTGCCTAATTCCTACAGTTTGTTTTCTTCCTGTTATTCTCAACGAAATATCCTATCGTTCTTGATTTAAAAAAATAGTATTGCGATTTGAAAATCAGTAAATACGTTACATTTTTGTATCAAACTTGTACTTTTATTAGCTGTAATCTATTTTATAAATATTTAAAAAGTTAATATAAGCAATAACCATATATTTATCTAATAAAAATATTGAACTAATGAAGTTTAAATACCATTTCTTACTTCGAATACAATTAGTTCAAAGCACTATCTTTCTTGTCAGTTGTGTCCATGCCATCTTAGATTTTTTAAGCACTACACTATTGAAATTCCGTGAATCAGCTTTTACTCTATCAACATCTGAAATGTGAGCAACGAAACGAAATCCAATTATGATGTGTTGCATCGGAGATTTTTTTTATTCGTTTGGCTTGCTTCATTCAAGTTTCTTTGGCTTACTCTCTGATTAGAAAAATGCCGACTTACTATAGAAAGCATATGCCTCCCCCGATTATGGTTTCAGTTTCCTGCTCTTCTGCATAAGTGTTCTACATCCTTCAATATTTTTTACTACATCTGATGGCAAATTTGTGGTTGTCAATCTACCTCTTGATTCAATCCCAGAGATTTGTATGACGATTGTTTAATTTTTGAATGTATTCTGTTTTCCCACGAATTGAATAAATCGGAGACAATAGAATCATTTTGTTGTTTGATTATCTATGAAACAAACATATTTTCCATGTCATGGTTAGCCCTCTCAACCAAATCCTTCAGACTTTCTGTGTCGAGATTTCTCCTGAGCAATCTTCAATTCTCGCCGATAACTGTTCTGAAACGGAATTTAAAAACTCTCCTCTGTTATCAGAATGCAATAATAAGGAGTCCTTAATGTCAATAGCAAAAGCTTTCAGTTCCTTTGTTCTAACGTGATCATAGTGACTCAAACTTTGCTGAGGTTCCTGCTAAAGCATAATAAACCTAAATTTATTATCTGCCACTCATTATTGATTGCATATCAATCAAATTGACTTAGAAGCGACTATTTAGTTTTGTATGAATAATATTCTTAGAACCAAACATTTCCTTTTACATTTTTTTAAATATTTTTTTCTGTTGACATGTTTTATAAATCAATAAAAAGTTGTATAATCTCAGTAGATGTCTTAGCTAATTTTTTGAATTTTAAGCGTCTCTTTCCTATAACTTATGGCCACATGCCCAAATTTGTTAGCATCAAAAATTTCTTCAACTGCTAAATAATATTTCATGGGATCATTTGAAGAAACCAATTTTTTTACTCCACTGATTTCAAGAATATCACACCATTTAAATCTGCGATACTAAATTGAAATCTTGCTAATGACAGATTTTGCTTTTTCAACCTTGGGTAAGAGATATTGCATTCATCAGGTGTAATAGCTTTAAAGTCATTTTATTATTTTATGTAAAAAACTAATTATCTAAGAAATTAAATTTCCAATTTTTAGCGCAAAAACATTAACATTTTCTTTATTCATCGTAAATCAATGACTCACACAAGTATTTTCCAGCATGAATGAAACTAGATAACTGTACTTGCTTTGAAAATTTAGCTAGTTAACAATCTGTGGCGCTAGTCTTATAAGCCAGATAACATCTACGATAACGAAGTCGACTTTTGGTGTAGTGGCTACGTTACTCGGCTACCGGCCCTAGCGTCGCAGGCTCGTACCGCGACCTTCACTCGCAACAAATCTATATTAGTATAGTTTAAACTGTGCAACGCCTTGTTCAATTAAAACGCATTTGTGTGTCAATTGAAACGCATTTTACCTGGTCAATTCATGTTTTGACTGATTTCAGATTTTCACTGCAACAAATATATAATATAATACAAGATCTATTGGTGTAGAACAATAAAAATATGAAATAGTATATAAATGGGGTCGACAAGAGGCATAATCTTTGTACAAATAAAAAATGAAAGTTATAAATGCATTAGGAATTGCTTCTCAATGCATAACGATATCACAAAACTAACATGAATATAAAATTAAAACGAATAGTTTATCTTATTACTTTTTTTGGGCCAAGAATCGAGTTTATCAGGGGGGAAGCACAAAATATTTCAGTGCCTATGGTCTTATGTTACCAAAAATCGCTAGTGGTGATGGCATCGAATGCCTCTTTTTAAAAATTAGAATTGAAGTTTGGGCTTCTAGTTTAAGAGAGTGATGAAGGTTGTAAAAAAAAATAGAATTTTTTGTTGCTTAAAGTTGTTATATTTAGCCCTTTTAAATGTTTTTGTAATTGAAAAAGTGCTCAATGAATTTTAGATTCCTGTATATCTCTTTTACGAAAACAAAATTCTATGTGTCCCTGTCACCAACATGATTACATTATTGGCTATAGTTTCTTTAGAAACTTAGTGTGTGTGTGTTTTTTTTTTTTTACCTCGAAGGCTTAGCTGAAACCCAGGGTTTTATGTTTCTATTATATTTGACAAAGTTAAATACATTTGTTACTTTTTTTTCTTCCAGTTTGGCTTGTGTAATTTTTTTTGTTTGTATTATTTTTCTCACTATTCTTTTCAGAAAGGAAGTAAAGAGGAATCTGTAACACCTTTCGCAAATCACTTTGCCGAGAGTTTGAGCAAAATCGGCTGGCTGAACTCCAATGTTGTTGTAGATGATCGAACTAATTTAACGATCGGAAAACGTCTCCAAGAAGCATCTTCTTTGGGGATTCCATATGCAGTTGTAGTTAGTAAGCGTGTAAGTAAAATTGTTTAGCATAGAAATGTGCTAGATATTCATTTCTTTCTCCTAATATATTTTTAAAAAGTTTATATAACTGTCCATTGCTATCTGTAATGCTAATGCAGGTTTATAGCTTATATAGATGGGCCAATTTCAGTGTATAATTTTGCTTAAAATTTCAGTAGCTTACTTTAAGTAGTAGTAGTAGTAGTTTTAATGATGTATTAGTAGTTGTAATGATGAAAGTCCAGTAGCTTTCATTTATTAAATTATCAACTGTCTGTACTCATAAAGAAATGCATGCATTGCATAAAGAATGCAGAAATGCATGAACAGATTGTGAATGTCCAGACTATGAATTGAGTCAAATGGTCATTCATGAACTTAAAGTGAACTTATTCCTGACATTACAAACTATCTTTGTTCATTTTGTATTTTGCTTCCCATTTGACGTGCTGTGTAGTGAAGAGACTCGTGTGTGTGTGTGTGTGATTACTAACATTTTTCAAATTATTATGAACTGGAATTGTAATGTCATATCAAGGTAATATTCGATTTTGGAACAAGAAACATACGAACAAAGATCTTGATCTTATCAATTAAACCCTATATAAAAAACTTTTGCAGTTTTACTTCTATATATAATACTTCTACAGTTTTTCCATGTCTTTATTTGACAATTTTTAATGCTAATTTGAAAAATTTAACATTTAATTAATGAAATAATTCATTTATAATATTTTTTTATTGAACCACAATAAGTTTCTGAAATTTTTTAAATCAAATTATTAATATTTTTAAGTAAAAATCAATTTTGATTCTTATTTCATTATATTTTGGAATTGTTCTTTGAAGGATAAAATGCGAATTCAAATCTTTTAAAATGAACATTTCAATTTTCAATTTCTAAATATTTAAGAGTGTTAAATAAAAATTGTTGCATTGTTTTACTTTTTCTTAAATTTCAATAATAATTACTTCATCTGTTAGTTTTAATATTTAACTGGGTAGCTTTATAAAAACATAATTTTATCTCTTTGAAATCTGTGAGATTTTCCTAAATATTTTTATGTACAAAATTTTGCTGCAATTTATGAAAGAATTATTGGTATTTAATGAATTGGTAAAATTATAGTAAATTAGTATTTTATGAATTTGAAATTTCTGTATAGTTTGAATGCACAAGAAAATTATTATTTGTTCTGTTAGCTTTTGGTTTAATGATAACTTAATGATTTTTGATTTTTTTTTCTTCTTTCTATTGGCAGGCCCAAGAAAATATTCCACGACTGGAAGTTATTGATGTCTACAATGATCAAACAAATTTTTTCTCACATAAAGAAGCTATGTTTTATTTCAGAGACAAACACTTCTTATGACCATAGTATAATTTATTGAATAAACATTTTTAACCTACATGTGCCATTTTTCTTACTTAAGTACTGTTGAATCTGATCCAATGTGCTTGAAACATTTAAAGAGAATTTAATTTTAAACAACTTTTCAAAATATTGTAACAGTTATTTAAAATTAAATTCTCTTTAAATGTGATCAAGTTTAGTGCATAAAAAATTATACACTAGACTTGAATTATTCAAAATTTTAAGGCATAAAAAAACATGACATTGATTGCCTGTAGCTTTTTATTTGATGATGATTTGGATTCAGTTCAAATCTATTGATATGATCAATCTATTTGGGACTCTTCTATACAAAAACAAGCAACTTATTCCTCTAAATTCATAATAAACTTTAGGATAGTATTGTTATCGTGAAAGTATTCACTTTTAAGAATTTCATATTGCAGTGTGATTCTAAATATAGCAATCAATTATATAAAGAGCAAGAGGAATAAAATATGTATAATATTGTAGTAATATGGTCAGGAAAGAGGGTGGTGTTGTGAAAAGGGGCTTATGTACTCCTGAAGTTTTTTCTTCTTCTTTTAATGAAAGTATTTCTAGATAATTCATTTACATTATTGTGGATTATCTAAATTTAAAAAAATCTTTCTCAGGGTTATAATAAGGTAAAACAGACATTCCCTCATTTGATTTTTCACCCTTCTACATGATATGTTTATTATTATTTTTTTAATTTTTGTTCGCAAAATTCATGTTAATCCTTGAATAAGAGATTTAAATAATTGAAATAAAATTAATATAATGAATATTTTAAATTTATTCTAAACTGAAGAAATTGTTTATTTCATGGCAAAATTATTTTGCCTCTGGTCTTAGGACCAAAATTATAGAATTGCCACATATTTTAAGCACTTTTCTGCGCTTAAGTATCTTTGTGCTTAATATTCCAATTTAGAATGCTTCTTTTAATCATGATTTGTATTGAAAGAAAATATATAAAAACTTATGTCATTACTTTTACTCACAATTACTTTTCTTCATTCCAATACTTTATAAGAGAACCAAGGAATTAAAATCTGACTTTCGACATAAGTGAATTTTTTAAGAGAAAGGAAAATAGTAAATGTAATAATGCCGGAGAAGGAAAATTAAGTTTGAGATAAAACAAATTCTGTTTAATTCTGAATCCTATTGGAGATTACTGATATATCTTCAATCATAGGTTATGAAGATTATATATGTATATAGATTAGACATGTTTTCTTTTTCGTTTCTTAAATTATCAGAATTAATTAAATCTATATCAGCAGTTCATTTGTTACATTTATCAAATTGTTAAAGCATGGCTGTATTCGTTTCTATTTATATTAGAAACATTCGCTTTTGTTAGCACCATAAAATGCTTTCATTGAATTATACTGAAATTTTTATTTAACTTATAATATTTCAATTAGTACTAATTAATATTTCTTTAATTCTGAACTAAATAAATTGTTTTGCCAATTTCGCAGTGGTGTCAAAAGGAATTTACAAGAAGGAATTGCTATGAATTTACAATGCTGAAAATGCTGTTTAATTTGACACTAGAGAGAAAAACACAGTTAAGAGGTCAGTTGGTATTAGATTCTTTCTATAAATTAGTTTATAAATATTTTTAATGATGTGCTGAAAAAGATTTTATACCTGCAAGAAACGAAATTGGATTTGAAATTTATCATCAAATTTTCCCAAACAATACTTCTTATAATTTAGTGTTCATTTTGAATAATATTTTTACATAAAAACTAGTTTTCTCCTTGTTTTTTATTTTAGCAACAAACTATTTCTTTATCAAAAAAAAAAAAAAAAATTGTAAAAAATATAAGCACAAATTAAGAGCATATTATGCCATATAAAACAATTTCTAATTCATTTTTCAAATCTGCAATTTTGCTTGTCATGTAATAATACCATTCATATAAAAATCGTGCCTATTAAGAATCTAGAGAAAAAATCAATATACCTTAAAATTCTTTAATAATTTTATAAATTGTTTTTAAAATATCGAAACTACTTTTTATGTACATTCAATAATTTTATTTGATGCCGGTTTTTAAATTAATAATGCTTAGATTATATTCATACTCGACAATTTGATTTTGCCAATTATACACGTTTCTTTCCGTTAAAAATAAGATTTTCTTAAGGAATTAAATTATTATTATGAAAATAAAATTACTAAAAAAATTCTATAGGAAGAATACTTCTTTTTCTTCCTGATTTTATAAGTCAAACTTTTTATATAACGTAAATGGAAACACAAAGAAAAATTAAAACATATTTGGTAACACAAAGGAGCCAAAATCAAAGCATGCAGTTGTTTTTATTTTTTCTCACAGAAATGACATGGAATTTATATCTAAACGAACGGTTCTTAAATAATGCCTTGATTAATTCTTGGGTTTTCCTGCAAGAGAAATAATGATAAAAAATTAGTTTTAGTGTATTAACATATATATATTATGATTATAATTTTGATAATATTACGTGTACATGTATAGACATCTCTTAATTCTAAACTAAATCTTAATTAATTTCTAATTTTTATCTTGATTTAGAACAAATTAACTCCATTCTAAAAGGTTCATTTTTTTCCTGATCCAGTTTCATCTTTTTTAATTAGTTAATACAACTGAAGCTTTGTAAAATCGCTGATATCGACAATATCCCACACTTCAAGTGAAGAGATAAGAATTTGTGGATCTAAACACACTCTTTTAAAAGATCCCTATAATTCCCTTACCTAAATTGGAACGTGTAAAGAAATCCCTATCAGAATCTTGCAGTGTATGATCACAGGGATAAATATTTTATTTGCATTTTTCTCTTTACACTTTTGTGTCATTATGTGTTGCCTTTCCTCATCGCTTTTGTTTGTACATAAATTATGCTTCCCGGGATGGAATAAAAGTGAAATTTAAAAATAAATATTGTCTTTTCTTTCTTCAACCATGAACTGAATTGCTTTAAAACACATATTTTACATTATATACGTATGTTAACAATGAAATGTTTTTTTAAATGTAAAGAATTATTTTTATTATTAATTTTTTCGTTTACCGAAGACTCTTTGAACTATCATTCTCTTCGACGAATGAAGATAGCATTGGTTAATTGTGGGATCCCAAAATCGGAGTATGGAACGATAGTACATAAAATCAGCCTTCATGGGTAGAGAAGGAGTAAATTTCTAACGAATTTACGGATTTCGCAAATGGAGATTTATGCATTCGATATCCGATTCCTATAAGTTCCCCTGAGTATGTGGAACTTGGCTACTTTCTACTAAACTTCTAAATTTACCATCATGGGTGAATCAAGAGTAAATTTGTAACTTGATATAGCTTTGTAGATTTAAAGTAGCGAGTTCAAAATTCAATTTCATATCTATCCATTATGTGCTTGATTATCTGTTAAATGTGTGCTTGATTATCTATCCAATATGTACTTGATTATCCTTATATACTTGATTTGATAAATTACTTCAGTTCTCCAGTGCATTTGAATTTAATGAATTATTTCAGCACTTCAAACTCTTCTTATTGGTCAATTGAGAAATTCAAATGGTGATTCCAGTTCAAGTATCGATTTTCTCTCCAAAATAAGGAGAAAAGGCTTAAAATAGCTTACAAATGGCTCAAAAGCAGAATGTAAATCTTCTCAATTCCATGTTATCAAGGAGAGCCGGGGTGGCTTGGTGGTAAGGTCTCGGCTCTTGAACCTTCGTGTTTCAGGTTCGACACCCGATTCCACTGAAAAACCGTCGTGTGATGGTGTCTGTTGCACGTTAAATACATTAGAGCCAAACGTCATCCCACTTGTGGAGAGGTGAATGCCAGCTCAGGTGTCGTCCTTGTCATCTGACCTCCGTTCAAAATTACGAGGTTGGTCCCACAATAGCCATAATTTTGCTTTACTACGAAAAGTTAATATAACTAAACTAAACTTGTCATTATAAGTTCCGCCAAGAAGTGCCTACCTTTTTGCTACCAAGTGTAACCTAATTAGTTAAATTAAACTTAAAAACTTTCACCTTTAAGCCGAGAATGTGGATTCTTGGAATTTATTTTGAATTTTATATTTAAATATTCAGAAACGTGTAGTTTAATTCAGATTAGTAAGTATGAATTCAAAAGTGTAAATTTAATTCAGCTTATATCCATTCTGGCAAGTAATGTTAATGTTGACATAATGAAATTTTAAAACTTGCTTTAATAAAAAAAAAATCTCTACTTACTGGCGGCGACAGAGGCTGAAAAGTAATACAATATTAATTGCAAAAAATTTCTATAGATCTTCATTAATTACCTGAGAAAATGTATATAATTTAATAAAAAAAGCATTATTCATTGCAAAAATTGCTGTAGATATTCATTCATTATCTGAATATTCATTATCATGAATATTGTTTTTTTTTTCCTTAAATTATATACATTTTCTATTGCAAAAATTGCTGTAGATCTTTATTTATTATCTGAGAAAATGTGTATAATTTAATAAAAAAAGCAATATTCATTGCAAAAATTGCTGTAGATCATCAATAATTATTTGAGAAAATGTATATAATTTAATAAAAAACCAATATTCATTGCAGAAATTTCTATAGATCTTCATTAATTATCAGAGAAAATGTACATAATTTAATTAAAAAAAGCCAATATTCTTTGCAGAAATTGCTGAAGATCTTCATTTATTATCTGAGAACATGAATATAATTTAATTAAAAAACATTATTCGTTGCAAAAATTGCTGTATATCTTCATTACTTATCTAAGAAAATGTATATAATTTAATAAAAAAAGCCAATATTCATTGCAAAAATTGCTGTAGATCTTCAATAATTGTTTGAGAAAATATATCTAATTAGATAAGAAACACACAATTTTTGATCATGAGTTTTAAATGTAAAGGCGCATTTCAAAACAAATGTACCGCTTACAAATAGGTGTAACTTTCTTGTAAAAAATAACCAAAAGCAGAATTTTTATATACAATGCATAAAGAAACTTAAAATTATTTTTTTCGTTTGCATTTATTTTTCTATGTGACTTCCCTTGGTCATTTGAGAACTTCCAAGAAAAATTCATTTCATTATCATCAGAATAATTCTCTATTCATATCTTTGATCCATTTACTTTTGCGCGTAAAGGAGGCATTCGTGGAGAAAAAGAATTTACGGAATATCAAAATGAAATGAAGATGAAAGATTCCGTCTTCCTTTGTTTATTATGTACTAGCCGCCTTTGGCGACCAGTCGGTTCGCCAATATTAATGCCGACTAAAGGGTTCAATCAATTTTTTTATATATATAACTTGATCTCATAATAAGTTTTTCTGCAAAATATTTTTAAGCTTCAAATTTCGATAATCATATATTTCACTTACAATATTATATAGGCCTTAAGCAGTCCTATCTTTGAACTCCACATCTCTCTCTGATTTTCTATCAGTCACGTAAAATTCAGTTTTAAATTAAAGTGGAAATGAGGGAAGTGCACTTAATATAAAGAAATTTTTACTCATTTCAAGCACCCCTTTAAATAAAACTAAGAACTGAAAGCAGAGTAGTCCGACATTGAAATTTTATGTTCAATACAGAAATTGAAACATTATAATTTTTTTTATAATTTATAAGATATCAAGGAATTATTCAATAAAAATTTCACAGGTTAATTGAAACCTTCAGTTTTTAATTTTATTTTTAGATGTATATAAATGCTCTCAGAAATGACATTTTTTAAAGGTTTATAAACATATATTTCAAAAAATTATGGTTTAAATTCCTTTGGTCTTATAGATTTATATTTGTAAAATATTCTCAATATTTCAACTTCTAAATTAATAAATAAGCATTTCTATCTTTTACAAATCTGGCTGATTTATTCAGTTCTGAATATTGCAAGTTTAAAACAATCATCATTTTCATAATCTAGACCAATTATTCTAGAGTAACTCTGATTGGCTTCTTTGATATCTTGATAAAGTGATCTAAAATCGCCAGTTTTTATCGTATTGAAATTTTCATAGATCGATCAGCTTTGATGATTGATTTAGTTCATTAGAGTGCCTCTTTTTTTTATTTTAAGGACTTATTGTCTCTAGAATATTTTGTTAAATATGATTCACAGAGCAGACGATAAAGGTAAAAATTTAATTCATCAGAATTTTTTACCTCAATCTACTAATTATGTATTTCACTTAGACCATTTGTTAAGAGATTTATGTCTCTACCAAAATAATTAAGAAATTAGATGCTGGGCTCCGATTACAGAAGATGCGTTGTAGATGTTAAGATGTAGATCTGCCTTAAATAAAACTGTTTAATTGGATTAGTAATATATGTGTAGTAAAATATCATAGAAAACGTTTCCATCCCTTTATTTTACAAAAATATCATGTTTCATATTTGTTTCATTTTATACAGACACGTGCCGAAAATGACATTTTTATATGTTTAATTTAGAATGATAGTTGATTTATTTTTTCTCATTTGAGAAAATGATATTGTTTTGGTTAGAAAGTTTTGATGTCACCGAAATATGCGGGTAAAAAAAGTTTTATTTGCTTTTACAAATTTTGAATTATTAATTATTACGTATGCTTGTTTGAAAGAAGATGCTTTTTCAAACAGTTGATCTGCTTTTACCAGTATAGCTTTAATATTACGTATGCTTTATTGAAAGAATTTGCGTTTTTATTTCGCATGATTCATTAAAATATGGAGGTAAATTACAATCACGAAGGCGAGTTCTTTGATTTGCACAAAATATGTTCTTCACGTAAGTAAAAGTAACAATTCAAAACACGTCTTATTGTTTTAAAAATAAAAAAAAAAAGAATGCAAAAATATTTTACTGTTACTTATTATCAATTGCTTTTTGTTCGTCGTTTCTTTAAAATGACGTCATTTTCAAAGTTCGTTTAAGATTTCTTGCTTTTAAATAACTAATCTCGCTCTCAGAAGATAATCATTTGATGCTTTTCTAAAAATTCTTTTTCAGTTTTAACTGTCGCACTTTTGCAATATATTTTTACTTTGTATTTTTAATTACTTTAATTCTTTAATTGGATTAATAATTTTGATATTGCAAACGATCAAGAAAAATTTCTGTTGCATTTACGGTTTAAAAAATATCACATTTCCTATTTGTTTCATTTCATAAAATCACGTGATGAAAATTGTATTTTTCTGTGTTTTTTTAAGTAATTAACTTATTTTAATCAGAACTTCTGAAAATATGATGGCAACATTTTATTAAAAGCTGATTTTTTTGAGATCCTCGAGAAGATAAAATTTTATTTTTGCAAAATAAATTGTTGAAAAAAATACGATTAAATTAAATGTTTAAAAATGCATTAAAAATAGAGTTTTAATTTATGTGTCAAAACATTAGTATCATTGAAAAGCTAATTTTTTGCGCTTTAATTTGATGCAAAAATCAATTTTGTATTGTAATATTTTCGGACGTTATAGCGCAAAAACGTCAAATTTTGGCTTATTTTTTTAATTAATTAAAATTTTAATTATAAATTCAAAAAAAGGGCTCCGAGGTGCACATTCCCGGCACCCAAGGTATACATATACCAAATTTGGTAGCTGTAGGTCGAACGGTCTGGCCTGTACATCGCCAACAGACACACACACATTGTGCTTTATTATAAGTAAAGATTGGCTATGGGAATAATTTAAATACTAAAAATACATTTTTACTGCCATTTTTAGCCTTGAAAATATCATCTTCCTTTGTTATAATCATTTCCAAGCATTTTTAATCACATAACCTACAATCATTTAATCATTTTAAAGCTATAAATATATTAAAGCAATTTAATAATAATTTCAACTATGGGTCTTATTAAATTGAATTCTTTCGATAAATTGAATTTTTATTGTAATACCTTCAGCTTTTATTTAGCCGAAATTATAATTTTTAAGGATATATCTGATTATCCAGTTTACACGTGCGATATTAAAAATGTATATTAACCATTGTAAAAGTGAAGAGGACACAGATAATTTAAAAAACCCCAATCTAATTAATTTTTAAATAAAACCTTAAAATAATTTAATTTTTTATCACTAACAATAATATTTGAAAAAAAAACACATATAAAAAATTTAATCATTTGGAAGTAGAAAAACTGAAACTTACTTGCAATGTCACTAACTAAATCTGAAAGATAAATTAATAATTATTATAAAAGTCTACAACAATGATCTGAGAGTTTTAATTTATTTTGTGCTTCAAAATTGTATAAAATTCTACTTTGAAAATCAATTATAATAGTACTGAATTAAATATAGAAAAAACAATATTAAATATATTTACACAAAGTGCACCAATTCAAATAATTTCATGTTAGCTTGTCTTAAATACGGAATCTGTTCTCAGTACGGTAGCAAAATGGTAAAAAATAATGTAAGTCGATTCTGAATCGATTAGATATCTTTTAACATTTGACGACTACACTAAAAATTTAGGAATTTTTATTTATATCTGCAACTTTTCTTTGTTTTTTTAAAGCTCTTTATTTCGAATGCTCTATTTTTTTTTGGTTTTTATAAATTTTGTCTTAAGAAGTACGAGAATACTTTTGTCATTTCTTCGTACAATTTTGTAGTGGTAAATTTAGAATTATTTTAATACCCATTTGATTATTTTTTATCTCGTTTAGCTTGTATTAAAGCCTGATAAAATTTTAAAAAATTCAAACGAAATAGCTTATTTGGTTGTAGTTTTAATTTTTGTCTTTAACAAATGATTACTAATTTGATAAGAAACTTTGAGCACGAGATTTTATAGTTTTAATTTAAATTAATAATTTAATAATAAAGTGGTAATATTTATATTTTAAACAGTTTTTAAGGCTTCTCTTGGATTGATTTGACTCTGTCAAATAGAATAAAAATGTTTTGAGATACGCTCATTAGCATGTGAAGAAAAAAACAGTACAGTACCATATACAGTTCTCTATGAGCCCTTAGTGCTTTTATACATAATTCATCTATCCTTTTATGGCTATGTGCCTTACGCTTTTGAGATTACAGAATGAAATAATTTGAAATTTTGCTTGAAACTGCAAAAATTTGTCTCTAAATTGGCCAATATGTTATTCTCTCGTTTTACGATCACGTGCATTACAATTTCTGAGATCTCAACATGCTGAAAGATTGAATCTGAAGTTTTGAAACTGGCAAATCTACATTAAAAAGGGCTTCACAAGATCCGTCAAGTTCACAATGTTGTACCATCAGTCGCATGAATTGTTTTTTGTGTGTCTATTACTTCTGGAGTTGAAGACAGATCTTGACTAATGCAGGGGCATATGGGACAGTTGTCCCGAGGCTCCCACGTAAATGGGACCCCCCCCCCAAATGGAATAGAAATTTTATTTTCCATTTCCTTTTTTAATTAATGCTCTTCATTACTGAAGTAGTGAAGCAGAAGGGATCCCAAAGAAGTTTTTGCCCCTGACCCCAACAAGACGGGGTCGGGGCCTGATTGAAGAACATCATTAAGAAACGAAGCGAGGTCCCTTTTTCGGAAACTTTTCACCATTTGCCGAAAATTTAGGAAGTCATGAAGCTATCAAGAAATAAACTTCCAGAACACATTCTAGAAGTGGTAAAAACATTGGTAACTCTGTGTTGTGTTTGCGACAACTTTGAAACCAACAACGAGATCATATAGACAAATTTCTTAACATAGCTAGACTCGAAACTTTTTGTTGCTATACGAATATGCACCCACAGGGGGGGGGCATCTCATATGAGGATGAGAAGCTTCTGGCAATGTGGTTGATCCTTGCCATCCAACTGGATGCAGAAATGGTGGAAGTAGCCATCTCCTTCCGATGACGGAACTTGTTTCCCACGGGAAAGGTTGTACCGTGGCCGGTGATGCCATTAGGATTCAATCTTTGTTTCCACCAATAGTATCATGGTGGTCCCGTCATTAAAATTTAAACCAAACGCTTTTAAATAGGCAGGATGGAGTAGATATGCGTGGTTACCTTGCTAATTCGTTCATTATTTCAAGATGAATCAAATGGCTGGAGGAATGGTTAATAGACAAAATACTTCAGCGGAAAAATTGCATATTCCTCATTAATGACCATGAAATGTGTAAATATGTAAATCTTCAGACAACTTTTTTAACAATAGGTAGCTATTGTTACGTATAAACACATACATAATTTCATGTCTATTTTGATCGATATGTAATATTTATCGAAAAGTTTCAAGGAAAACTCAATAAATTTAAATTAAATTGTGTATACGTAGAACATTTGAAAAACGTGAATAGGTTCTAAGTTTAAACTATAGATTCTTATTGCGATATGCTGTATTTTATTTAAAATTAAAAATGCTAAAAAACTAAAGAAACATAATAAACAAACCTGCCAGTCCTGGAGCCACACCTCCTGCGTAAAAAGATAGAAAGTTTATTTTATAAATAATTTAAATATAAATAATGATTTATTTTGTTCATTTAAAACAAGAAAATAATTTTTAATTTTATAATTGATAATAAGTCACTATTTTCATTCAATAATTGTATTGTTTGAGGTTACATCTTGTCCTAAATATCCTATTTATATAAAAATGCAACTTTTAAAAAATAATATTGCAAATTTTTGTTAAAAATAGTGAATTGTTTATTTTATTCTGATAGTAGTTTCGTATTTCCTAATTATGAAATTAAAGTTCCTGTTAATAATTAAATCTTACATAACCAAGCACCTTGTTTAATGGCTTAAAAAATTCAAAATTAAAATAATTTTTGTAATTCACGGCGAAAATTCCAATTTTTTTTATTTACAATATATTGTTCTTTCATTTAATGAACTCAGTTCATACTTGATCAGAAAAACCAATATAATCGTTGAAGACACATTTTGAACGTACTTTTTATCACAGGAGAAATAGGGAAGCATCAAGATAATCATTATAACATTTTCTGTAGCTGATTGGAAAAATTGCTTACTTTTTTATACCATAAATATATTTTTATTTTGTATTATAATTAAAATTAAAATATATGAAAACCGCATCCTATTACTAGTTTTTTTTGTGGTTAAGTAAACAGGAAAATTTGTAATACATGTTTTTAACGAACTCTGAACAGTTATTGTATTTTTTAATTACATATGATTATTTATAAAAAGTTTATAGTTTTTTTTAAAAATTATTCATTTCAATATTTTTTATTTCAATAAGTTTGCTGATATTGATATAACCAGTGAGATAAAAAAAATCTTTAGACAAAAAATGCAATATTTCTGGGTTTTTTATTATTATTAAGGATTGTTAAATGAATAAATGTTTAATGTTGGGAATAACGTCTATTCACCACATAAAATTTCGTTATTCTTAGTGATATAATGCTTTATTTTAAAATTAATTTTGATAGAATATGGATAATACGTTTATTTGGTCGGCAATATATATATATATATATATATATATATATATAAGTATGAAATCCGTTATTTTATAGAATACCTAGTTATTTCATTGAATAATGATCTGCAGCCCGTTAAAGTGTAAAAGTTGCTACAGCTCAAAGTTTAGTTACTGGTCAGGGAGTTAAAAAAATGTTCGTATAAAACCCAGTGTGTCAACAAAAAATGTTTTTGTTTTAGAAATAATGTTCTTTGTAATTCCCAGTGCCATTTTAGTAATCTTTGTTGTAACAAATGATTTTATGGTACTCTATACATACTATTTATACGCTGCATAAATTAGATAAATTGCTTCTTTTTCATTTTAATTGTCTATCATAAGTTTATTCATAAAATACCTAGTTATTTCATTTTAGATAAATTGTTTATTTTACACTTTAACTGTCTCTCATTAGTTAATTTATAGAATACCTAGTTATTTCATAGTAGAATAACTAGATATTATATTAAATAACTGCATTATATACTTTAACGGTAATATATATATATATATATATATATATATATATATATATAT